>PVJA010004209.1:0-88079 GCA_004027025.1 Myocastor coypus | reverse complement strand
TTGATATCCTTAGAAATATATACCTCTTCCCCCTGACCCCTCTTTCCTTTTTTTATACCTGCTGGCATACAGGAAGAAGCCAGGACCATGGCTTTGCCAGTGGAAAGTGGCTTTTAGAGAATAGACAGTGATTAGATTGTGGGGTTATCAAAGCTGGGCACACATTTCCTGTGTTCCTCCATCTTCTAGCTAGACAGGAGGGCATGCTCTGGAGCTCAGCAGGATC
Source organism: Myocastor coypus (assembly GCA_004027025.1). Lineage (NCBI taxonomy): Eukaryota > Metazoa > Chordata > Mammalia > Rodentia > Myocastoridae > Myocastor > Myocastor coypus. Next base: position 87,853 of record PVJA010004209.1, on the reverse strand, counting down.
CCAGCTGCCTTTGAACCTCACCCTTCCCTTTCTGCTGTGGCCCTAGTGGAGGGAATTCAAAGCAGCTGGTCTGTCAGCTCCCATAGTAGAACTCAAGGAATCTGCTAGCCAGACACCCAGAAGTTAAGTTACAATTTTTACATATGTAAGAAAAGACAACATTGGTGCTAAAGTTGAAGCAAAGCCCAAAGAAAGGCAGAGAAGACCCTGGGTCTACTCAAGAAAATCAAAGGAGTTCAGAGTAGACTTCCAACTCTGAACAAATCTAAGTTCCTCCAGTTCTGCAGTCTTTAGTACTGCTGAAGTACCCGTGATCTGGATGTAAGGTTGGGCAGGTTGTTCACTGCACGAGGAAACCTGCAGAGGGAGCTAAAGGAGGCTGAAGTGGAGCCTGTTTTCTGCTCTGCTCTGCATGCACTGAAGTGAGGCTGCCTCTGCTCAGCCTGGGGTGCCTCCCCTTATCTGCACAGGGGTACCTACCATATGTGCTCACAGTGTGGTTCTGAGAAGGACCGCACATTGCACAAAAGCCTTCGTTTTGTTCTGCTCAGATGATTGGAGATATTACCTCGTCTCAGCCAGAATCATTTTCTCAGGGTGTGTAGTGTGGTTTGCCTGCTAAGAAGATAGGTTCCTACTTACAAGGAGAAGGAGCCCAGGGCCTGGATATGAAGAGTGGCTCTGGGACACACTGACCCTTGTGAAACCCAGCCTTCCTACCTGTCTCCATACTGTGTGGTGATTGGGAGGACGCAAGGGATTTTCCCTCCCCTGGATCCAGGCTGTGCTAGGCAGGCTGCTGGTGGATGCCTGAGTGGTGGCCCCAAAACGTAGGAACATGACCGTTTACATCAGCCACTTCAGCCCTTGTGGCAGTCTTCCTACCAGAGCTGAGGGAGAAGATGGTCCAGACCTGGATTGGAGGCAAAGTCACCAGCTTCAGAGCACCTGGCAGCCCAGGCTGGATGTCCAGTATCTTATCCTGAGAACTGAGCCCAGCAGAATGTCCAGCCAGTGGCCAGGTGGGAGCCAATCTCATGGCACTGTGTCTACACATTGCCAAGCCAGGATTAACTGACTGTCTTAGACAGACCAGGGCAAAATGTAAAAGCCCTCCTAAAAAATGTAGTCCCCAAAATGGGCCAAGGGTAGTGGAAAATCGCTTGCCTAGCATGTGAGGAAGGAGGTAACCAGGCAGCAGAGCCTGGAGAGAGCACATTTCCCCTGGCTGGCTGTTTTAATTGGCCCAGTGATCCAGACTGGCCCTTCCATTCCCCAAGTCCAGCCTCAGGAGGTGCCCCTCCCCCTGCTGCCATCCCCCACCCCGAAAGCCCAGCTCTCTGGTCAGGAGTTGGCGACTCAGACTGAGAGGGAAGGAGAGTCTGACCTGAGTCCTGACCTTTCTAGCCTGCTGAGGCAAGTGGGTCTTTTGTTGAGTGCTAGGGGGTGTGGGAAGGAGAGAGCTGGCTTCTGTGGCTGGATGCCCTGGAGGAAGAGGAGCCTGCTATGCAGGGTCCCAACACCCCTTCTAATTTAGAACCCCCAGGGTTTCCTAGGAGCTGCAGTCCTAACCTATCGGGAACACCAGGCTGGATGTTGGCTCCCAGTGGTGAGGCTGGAGCTCGCAGCCGACCCTCTGCCTTGCCTGGTTTGGAGTCTAGCTGTGTGACAGCTCTCCCCCCTCTTCCCAGGCTGAGTCAGAAGTGCAAAAAGATCTCTCAGAGACCCACTCAGCTCCTAGGGGCATGGGCTGTGTGTGTCCAGAGCCTGGATGAGCATCTACTTTCTCTGGCTTGAGCCTGGGCATGGCAGGGAGAGGCCTGTGTGGGATGGTCCAGTCAGGGCTCCTGTCCTGTAGCTTTCTAGGAAGGTGGCTGTGGGGCCACTGTGACTGTCCATCAATAAGAAGCATGCTGTCCCAAAGACAGCTTGATTGTCCTGGGCACATGATGGGAAGTGGATGTCAGGAGAGTCCAAAGCAGTGTAAGTTTCCAGTCTCAGGGTTCTGCGGGGTCTCTGTGATGACAAGGACCCTAGGAGGCCATCCCAGCTGACCTGGCAAGAAGGGCTTAACCTGTGAATCTTCAAAGCTTCCAGGGTTTACTGTGGGCTGCAACCTTGAGGGACCAAGTTCCATAGATGTCCAGACTTGGCCAAGGTGCTCAAAACTTGCAGGCCCCTCTGTGCAGGTGGCCAGTGCCTCCTCCCACCCCTCCCTGGGTCCTCGGGGCTTCCGGGAGAGACCCAGCGAGATGTAGCATTTCATTCATCCCCAGATTGGTTGCCCTGGTGTCTGGGGCAGGGAGGGGAATGGGGACTCATTCCTTTGTACCCTGTACAGAGTGTTTGGCTTTATGTTCTTCACATGCATATATATGTATGTGTGTATATATTCCCCCATCAATTGGTACAATTTTTAATAAAACCATTTAAAACAAAGCTCATTTTTGTTTTTTTTTTTTGAGATGTGGTAAATTTGCAAGTGGCTCAGCTAGAGAATTAGACTCCATTTTTTTCTTACCTGCCATTTTCTTTCCTTCCCTGCAGTGCTAGGGATTGAACCCAAGGTCTTTGGACTGAAGTATATGCTTACATCTGTCTCATCCATCCATCCATCCATCCATCCATCCATCCATCTATCTATCCATCCATCCATTCATTTTGGAGTACTAGGGATTGAACCCAAGGTCTTCACATTCAGCTACATCCTAGCCTTTAAAAAAATATCTATCTATCTATCTATCTATCTAATCATTTTTGAGACAAGGTTTTGCTAAGTTGCTGAGTTGCCTAGGCTGGACTTCAGTTTGCTATCCTTTAGCCTTCTACAGTGCTGGGATTATAGGTGTGTATCTGTTTTCACCTGTTTTTTTTTTTTTTTCTTTTTGAGACAGGATCTCACTGTACAGTTCAAGCTGGCCTTGAGCTTACTTTTGTAGTTCAGGCTGGCCTTGAACTCACACTGATCCTCCTGCCTCAGCCTCCTAAATGCTGGGATCACAGGTGTCCACCACCATACCCGGCCCCTTGAAGGCAGAGCTGGATTTTACATATGGAAGAACTGAAGGTTAAGACATGTCACAAGGGGCTGGGGAGATAGCTCTGTGGCACAAGTGCCTGCCTGGCAAATGCAAGGTCGTGAGTTTGAACCCCAGTGCCGCCCCCCAAAAGGCCCCCAAAATGTCACATATTTGCCCCCAACATCACTTAGCTGCCACAACTATAGAGCCTGGGGAAATTCCTTGTCTGTCTTGGAGTTGAGAAGAGCAGGGCTTGACTATAAGGTAAGCACAGCACAGGCTCCATGGTTCTGGTGGCTGAGTGATGTTGGGGGACAAATATGTGATATGTCTTAACCTTCACTTCTTCCATGTGAAAAATCCAGCTCTGCCTTTGAGGGTAAAGGGAATGAGCCACAGAACCTGCTGTGCTGCTCCCCTGGTGCTCAGCAATGGTGGAGCTGCTCTTCCAGCCCACCCCACACACCCTTCCATCATGCTGGGCTTTGGCTCCTTCCATCTAGACAGACTCACAAAGACGCACTGGGTCGACTGTAGTGAACCTATGCATGCGCGCTGCAGTGGGCAAGCACAGCCTCCTGTGAGCACATGGAGCAAGTCACCCCAGCAACCAAGCATCAGATGGCAGGGCCATGGGTGCAGTGTTGGCTCTTTGCAATAAATAAATGGGTTTGGGATTGCAGCTTGGGCATTCAGTCTTCCAAAGGTTTGCCATCACTGCCTTCCATACAGTGGACTTCCCTGGTGTGTATATCTTTGTGGTCAAGCAAAATACCTGACTTCAAAGGGTAAGCACCACTGGTGGCGCATGCTTATCATCCCAGCTCCGGGAGGCTGAGGCATGAGGGTTACAAATTAGAACCTAGTCTTGACAGTTTAGAGATTTAGCAAGACCTTGTCTCACAAGTTTTTTTTTTTTTTTTTTTTTTTAATTGTTTTTTTGGAACTGGAGATATAGCTCACTGCAAAGGCCATAGGGTTCCATGATCAGGATTGCATAAATTGATTCATTCATTAATTAAAATAAAACATCTAGCCAGAGTTCTCTAATCCTTTGGAGAAAACTACTCCTGCCTATGAGCACTAAACTGTGAGCAAAAGGGCAACGGGGCTTGCCTTAGGACAGGACTTTAGTTCCTACCTCCACCATGGTTGTGGTTGTAGATGAACCTGACTAATTTCTTTGTCTGGCAGATGCATTTGCTGAGACCCATTAATTTGGTTTGGGCTCTTTAAATAGCTGAGTCAGGCTCAGGGGTCTCACATCATCCATCTGCGTTTCCATTTGGAAATTGCCCAACTTTTTTGCCTAGCTCTTCAAGGCAGACAAACTTGTCCTTTTTAATGCCAAGTAAGTGTTGGTGCTCCTGTAAAACATGGCACTCTGAACCACTCTGTTTGGACAGAGAGGTTTATTTTTACTGGAGTGTGGCAGAAGTGGGGCCCAGTGCCATGCCCAGATGTTATCCTACATTTCGTGTGCCTGCTGTAGTTGAGTATATTAAGCTGCTCCTGTGAGGACACGGGGGACCTATGGTTGATTGGTGACAATAATATCTTTCTTGCAAGTCATCTGCCCCTACGCTGGGCAGGACTCACTCTCTCCCCTGCGTCTCTCTCTTGGTCCAAAGAATGTGCAGTGTGGAAGTTAAGGCTGTAGCACTGAACTGGGGTGCACTGCTCCGAAGCTGTACAGTAGGCTGCATAGCTCCTTTGTGCCTCTACTTCCTCCGCTGTAAGATGAGATAGTATTCACCCATATAATTATTATGAGAACGAAATGTGTGAACATGTAAAAAGGTATTTAGGAATAATGCTTGGTGCTGGCTGTGATGATGAACATCTATAATTCAAGCTACTTGAGAAGCTGAGGCAGGAGAATTCTAAGTTTGAGGATCGCCTGGGTGATATAGTAAGACCCTGTCTAAATAAAACCAGAAAGACTGAGAATGTAACTCACTGGTAGAGTGCTTGGCTAGAATGTGCAGGGCCCTTGGTTCAGTCCCCAGCACTCCACCACTACTATGCACAAAAGAAACGGTGCTTGGTACATTTTAAATTTTCAGTAACTGTCAACCTTTGCTAATATTACTTTCTATTATTTGTCAGATTAATGGGGTCCAGCTGGTCTTGCTTAGAAATGTCTCCTCCATCTGCTTTCCCTCTGTCTCTGCTGCATCATTTTAAATCCTTGTACATGGATTGTAGAGCCTCCTGCTTATTTATTTATTTAGAGACAGGGTCTCACTATGCAGTACAGGCTGGTCTTGAGTTCATTACATAGCCCAAACTGACCAGGAACTTTGATCTTCCTGCCTTAGCCTCTGGAGTGCTAGGATTATAGGCGCGTACTGCCATGCTGTGTGTGTGTGTGTGTGTGTGTGTGTTTTGAGACAAGACTTTGCTAAGTAGCCCAAGTGACCTTGAACTCATGATCTGTTGTGTTAGCTTCGAGGGGTGGAGGTCTATGCCCTTATTCCCAGCTTGCTAAGCACCTTTATAAAGGCAGCCACAATTTCAGTGACCACACTGAAAACTTGCTCTATGGGATTGTTCCTTAGCTACCTCTCCAGGTAGGGTGTTGTATTAGTATTTTGTGTACATATTGCACATAACAAATTACCCCTCCCCTTAGCAGCTTAAAACAACAGACATACATGATCTCAGAGTTTCTGTAGATCAGGAATTCAGGAGCAGCAGCCCAAGATAAGGGGAGAGAAGAGCCGGCATTCAGATGGTGATTCCTGAAGCATCTGTTTAACTTGTATGAAGTCAACAGGATGCATTTAGCTGGGAAAAGAGGTAGAGGAGTGAGACGGGGAGTGATGCATTGAAACTCAGCGTAGGACCAGTGCCACTTCCCTCAGGAGCAGGTAGGAGTGTGATGAGGGGAAGTGCGTGACAGCCCTCCATGGCCCACGGCACACTGGCACTGGATCACACTCACAGAGCAGTTTCCTTGACCTGGTGTGGCCTAGGTGCCAGAAAGCGTTTTCTTCTACTGCTGGACTGAGGCTGCAGGGGAGAGGTTGCCTGGCTGGGATTTCCTAGATATGGTTGTGTCTGCTTAGTAAATTTCATGGCATTTTAAAGAACTTTTCAAGGACACTTTTCACCCCATGTGATTACTGCCTTACAGGAGATCTCAGAACCAATTCCATCTGTCTGGACACTGCCTCCTTTATTTTTATCTCATTTTTTGGTGGCATAGTGAACTGAACTCAGGGTCAGATAGGTGAGGCAAGTGGTCTCCCACTAAACTGCATTCCCACTCCTCTTTACATTTTTTAAATTTAAAGTCTCACTCAACTGTCTAGGCTGGCTTCAAACTTGCAATTTTCCTGCTTCAGCCTCCCATGTAGCTGAGGTTAGAGGTGTGTGCCCTGACACCCAGCCTGGCCACTGCCCCTTGACTAGTGAAAGGTCCCCTGGCTCCTTGCCACACTCTTGTGAATGACACCAACCTTAAATAAGAAGCTGAGGCCCACTGATGAGTCAATGTCGCTGGCTGAGCTCCTCGCCAGGTTTGAGGTGTTAATGTAGGCCCTGTGCAAGGCATCGAAAGAAACAGACCACATCATCCCTGTCCGGAAAATTGTGTCCTACAAGAAATCCAAATTGTATGGAAGGATGAAAAACCTGTTCAGCTTTAAACTGACTCTTACTAACTACCTTATGAGCTGGGACGAGGTGGTCCCCTGTCTGGTCCTAGGGATCCTCATCTGTGTGTGTGTCAGGATACAGGGCAGTAGGACTAGGCTGCCTGTTTATCCAGCAGTTTGTTTTTGGCTCTTGAACTCTTGTTTCTTCTGAAAAAATACATTAATCCTGTCCTTGCGAAAAGCCACATGATATGCACAAGAATTTGTACATAGCATTTAAGGCAATGAATTTAGTGTCTGATCTGCCATAACACAACCAGATTTAAGGGCAATGCTTTTATTACAAAGCAAATAAGCAGAATAATGAACTCTGCAACTAGCTGGAGCCCTGAGCAGGCTCTTTCCTCATTCTGCTCCTGATCTTGCTGCAAAAGGTTGCCCATGTCCTGTGCATTTCATCCAGTCGCACTGGGAAGGCAGATGGTGCAGCCTCTGGAGACTTGTGTTTGCCATACTGCATTCCTAACTTCAGAGACCCATGCTTCCGGTCGGCACTCAGAGACTGAAGCCAACACAGTGGGCTGGTTCTTTTGGAGTCCATGAATCCAGCCCAGACAGGGTATTTGTGGCCAGTTTCCTTAGTAACACTTCTATCTTACCCAGCTTAAAAAGGGGCAGTGAACCTGATGTGCCATTCCACCAACTCAGAGGCTTCTGATCAAGGACCCTTGAGGTTTTTGCTGAATGAGTTGGCAGGTAGCAAACAGACCCTAAATGTATTGTTTTGTTTTGTTTTTGTGGGACCAGGGTTCGAACTCACGACCTTGCACTTGCCCAGCAGGCGCTTGTGCCTCGGAGCTATCTCCCCAGCCCCCAGACCCTAAATGTAGAAAATGTGCCCTATGGCAGTAGGAGATCTGGAGCTGACAAAGAAGAGGCCCAGGAACTCTGCACAGCCCTCATAAAAGCTTCTTAAAAGTTTTTCACCTGAGTGAGCCCAGGGCTGTACTCTTGTTTCCTTTTGAAGGAGAAAGCTTCAGTGTTTGGTGGAATGTCGCTTCTAACACACCAGTCCAGGGCTGAGTGCCCTGGGGCTCCAGGCACTGATACCTTAGGTATTCAGAGCATCTGTACTCTCAGCTGGGCTGGGTGCTGTTCTGAGCAGGGACCACCCTAATCCTTTAGCTCCTGAGTCAGTGGGACCTGGGCTAGTAGCCTGTTGCCTGGGCACTGTTTTAGTTACTTTTTACTTGTTGCTCGGACAAATACCAGACACTCAAGATGAAGGAAGGAAAGGTTTATTTAGCTCACAGTTTGTGGAGGTTTCAGTCCATATTCAGCTGGCCCAAGGCTGAGTGGAGCAGAGCAGAGAGCATCCAGTTCATGGTGGCGGAACAGCAACAAAATGGTGGCAGAAGTAGCCAACCAAACAGGGCAGCAGAGAGCAACAGCTCCAGTCTGTCTCTCTGTCTCTCTTTATATTACATTCAGGCTCTCTGCCTTAGCCCCCACCTTAGGCTACACCCATAATCCCAGAAGTACTTCAACCCATAATCCCATCAGTACTAAAACCCATAGTCCCAGGGATCATGGATCAAGTCTCAAACTCTAGAAGTCCCTGCCCCCTGACTCATGAGGCTCTTGGGGGACAACTAGACATAAACCATAACAGGCACCAATAGGCTGGCGCTGCCTCGATGTTCTGAGGCACGTGGCCATTCAGGGGCTATAATTGCACTGTTCCCTCCCAGAAGTGTACATAGGAGCTGGAGGGAGTGAGCCGTCTCTGTGGGAGGAGCAGTGGGTGCTGTGTGGGGTGCCCAGAAGGTATGCTGGCCACCACCATCTCCCATCCACCCCTCCCAAGCACTCTGGAGAGACCAGGCTTCCAGTGGCAAGATGATCCTCATTTCCTTTTCTTTCCCTGCAAAAATCTGAGAGTCAGATTCTGTAGAATTTCAGGTAATGTGATTGGCTCACCTCATGGGGCTCCACAATTGACTCCTCATTGAGTTTGGATGAAGGGCACGCTGTCGGGCAGGTGGGCTTTGAGCAGTGGGGATGGTGGGCTGGACCAAGAGCCACCTGCCTTTCATCAGAGCCTCAGGTCACCAACTAGGGCCTAGGTAGGGAGGTGAGGCTGGTGCACGTGGGCTGCTGCCGCCTCAGGGTGCAGCTAGGACTGAGGTGGCAGCCTGCCAGTTTCCTCCTGGCAACGCCCTGACAGCCACTATCCACTCCTTCCTGAACTGACAAACAGAGGAGGTGGGGCTAAGGCCCCTCTGCTCTCTTCTCCACCAGCCTGCAGGAGGAGATGCCCGGTGACAGGGGACCCACCTCTGGTTTTCCGACTGCAGGGCCCTAGGGAAGTACTGCAGCTACTTGAGCAAAATGTTGGAAGATAAGTCTGCATCTTATTTCAACTCTGGCTACCAGAGTAGGTATGTCACTTTGCAAGCTCTTTTTTTTTTTCTGTCTTTCTTTCAAAAAGTTCTTTGCCCTATCATGAGCCACAAAGAAGCACTTCCCATGGAAGTCCCTGAGTCTGAAACAAAGAGTTAACCTTGCTCTAGTAGAACCTCCCAGTTCCTCAGAACCTGTGTCCCTGGCTCTGCTCCTCTTGACTCTGGCCACTCCCTTGCTGGCTGTACACAATGGCTTCTCTGTTTCGGATAGGGCTGAAGTCACATGCTCCACTTTTAACCCCAGAGCTCTAAAACAAAACACCCACCCCCTTTGGCCTGGGATGACCCTGTTTACGTCTGCTGAGCCAATTCCAAACAGCAACAGTGGTGAAAACTTGTGCTGGGAGAGCCGTCTTGACTACTGGTGTAAAGAGAACAAATCTTCACTTTATATAATGTGAAGATTTTAAGAACTTTTGGGAAATGACTTGCGGGGCGGGGGTGGGGACGGGGGGGGGGGACACCTAGGAAGCCAGAAGCCTGTCCCAACTTCTCTATTTTCTAAAGTTATCTCTTACCAGAAGACCCCAGGGGCTCAGGAAAAAGCTTGCAGGAAACAGAAAATGGTGGTCAGAGTTTAACTGGCTGAGAAGCAGACCATTATGGATTTTCCTAGTGAGATCTTTTGTTTAATCCTTAATGAAAATGATGCTTCTTCTTTGTGAAGAAAAACAGACTTCCGTCTCAAAGTTTTGGTTGAGGGGCATTTGTGCGTTTCTGTGTGTGCCCTATAGCTACTTTTCTTTCAGTTTATGGATCTTCAATAGCTGTTGAGGAAGTCAAGTTTCCTTTGATTGTTTTTACTCTGATCAAAGTGGTAGAAGGTGAAGGGAAAATACCAGAATCAGAAGATACTGGTAACATTGGACTCCCCAGATTAGATACCACTGGAGCAGCATAGTAACAGAAACGATTAAGTGACTGCTGTCATTGTGTCCGTCACAGATAAAATAGTGGAGTAAGGGAGATAGAACAAACTCTATCGCTAGGGGCAGTGAAATGAACAGGGAATGGTGCATAAATTCCACTTCTGGGAATGAAGCTGGGAATCTAGCAGACACACGTGTTGAGAAGAATTCCAGTGCTTTTCTTTACAGAAAAGAGGGCTATAACCAGTGAGAAATGCAAACAGGGCGTGGGAGGAGACATGACAGTAGTATTTGTTACTGCAATTCTTGTGCAATCTCAGAAAGTTAAATTATTGTACGTAAGGAAAGTGCAGTGCTGGAGAGAAAATGGCAGGCAGGATGATAAAAGTAGTAGTAATTAGAGACAGTGGTGCTTGCTAAATATTGTCACCCTGCATATTAGGTGAACCACATGGGAAGTTGTAAGCCAAGAAATATAAGCAGAAATGCTGCTGCTGCTTCTGAGCAGAGGCAGAAAATACCCATATGTCATTTTATACTCTCTTTTTCCTCATCCTAGCAATTAAAGGGGCTTCTTGGTCCAACAGTGCAATTACAGAATGGTGGAGCTGTGGCCAGGGCTGTGGCCTAGAGGTAGAGCCCTTGCCTAGGGTAAGTGAGGCCCTGGGTTCCATCATTAGCATTGAAGAAGGAGGAGGGTAGGATAATCTCTGTCACCCGGGGTCCCTGATTATGTAGAGTTAAGCCCTTTGCCAACCTAGAATAAGTGTTTAGCACAAGAGAGCTATAAATCTTTTTCTTTGGGAGTTACTTTATTGCTGCAGCCTACCCTTGTTGGTCCAGACTGACAGAATAATGAAAGGGGAGCTTTTCTCTTTTCTTTTTATGCCAATATTTGTGATTGCTATTTTAAAAAATAAAATGACAGAACCTTGATGTGTTATGTATATCTACCAGTGTTCCACAATGTAATCATTGTGTCCTGCAAACATGAATGAATAAATTTTTTTTTAAATGGAGGTAATGGTATATACCCATAAAGCCTCTGTGAGGCTGAGACAGGAGTTTTACTACAAGTTTGAGGCCAGCCTGAACTACATAGTGAGACTCTGATTCAAAAAGCAAAAATAAAAACAAATATGACATCAACTCTGTGTACCAGAAATTTTCCAGTCCTGAAAATGCTGCCCAAAGTAGCAATTACAAGCTGATGTGGAGGCACATACCTATGATGCCAGCACTGGGGAGGACAAAGCAGGATGATCACCAAGAGTTTGAGGCCAGCTTGCGCTACACAGTGAATTCAAGGCCAGCCTAGATTATACAGTTGAGACCCTGTCTCAAAGAAACAAAGTAGGGATTACAATTATGCAAAATATTGCAACATACTTAAAAGTATAAGCAATACACAAGTATATTCTACTTTTCACATAATTTCTGGGAAGTGATATTTATCCTAGCAATGCTACTATCATTGCTTGGGCCATACAGAATCACGAGAAGAGTCATGTTACAAAGAGAAGAAAAAGCCTCAGAGTTATGAAAACAGTAACTTTAGTGGGGCTTGGGTTGGTGAAATCTAGATATAAAAGGTAAGAGCAACCTTGGAAATGTAGTCATTTAGATATGTGCCAAAAGATTTCCTAGGAGAAAAAAAGCACTGATTGCCCTCTGATCACATTGAACAAAACAGTTCCGTGGCAGGACCCATCATCTCTCTGTTGCTGAATGTTTGTACAAATGGTTCCATTTATATGCTTGGTAACACAGGGCTTGCTGTCTAGTTTTTCTGTTTTCTTCTCAACTGCCATTCTTCCTCATTTCCATCATCATTCTTAATATTTGTTCTCCTGAGCGATTGCCCAATTTGTTTTCCATCCTTGGCCAGTCACTGCCCCTTCCCGTGTCTCAGAGCCCCCTACTGTAATTAGACTCATTTAGGTTTTGTTCATTGTTCTTCACATCTATCAGTCTTTGCATCTCTGACTATTGCTTTAGGAAATGTTCCTATAAGGGCAATTAGGGTAGAGGTGTAAGACATTCTGATGCTATCACAGCTAAAGCCTAGATTCCAAAGGCTCAGCACAGTACAAGCTTGCATTCATATAGCTTTCACGTCTGAATGGATGCACAATATGCGTGCAGCCTTCAGTACAGTCACTCTGGGTCCCAGGATCCATCTTGTTTGTTACTCTGCCTTCAGAGCCACTACTGACAGAAAAATGAAGGGGAGAGAAGGTGCTGCTGCTGCTGTTTCTCCCCCCCTCTTTTTTTTTTTTTTTTTTTTGAGACACTATACAGCCCAGGGTGGCCTTGAACCCATGGTGATGCTTCTGCCTCAATCTTCTGCTGGGATTATCGGTGTGTGCATCCTGCCCAGCTCTTACCTATTTATGAGTTCTTTATATATTGTTATTTATCTTACAATTTCACAATTTCACTTATTATAGCCACCTTTTACATTTATTTATTTATTTATTTAGTTAGTTAGTTAGTTAGTTTTTGCGGGACAGGGGTTCAAAATCACAACCTTACACTTGCCAGGCAGGCACTTGTGCCACAGAACTATCTCCCCAGGCCCCTAGCCACCTTTTTTAAAATGCAAGGTTTTCCTATGTAGTCCATGCTTGACTTGAAGTGCTGTTCAGCCCTGTCTGGCCTTAATTCTTTTTCTTTTCTTTTTGTCTTTTTTGAGACAGGGTCTTGCTATGCAGTTCAGGCTGGCCTTGAACTCACTTCTGTAGCCCAGGCTGGTCTTGAACTTGCACCAATTCTCCTGCCTCATCCTCCCAAGTGCTGGGGTTATAGTTGTATACCACCACACCCAGCTCCTGATCTTAATTCTTTTTTTTTTTTTTTTTGTGGGACTGGGATTCAAACTCACAACCTTGCACTTGCCAGGCAGGCACTTGAGCCACAGAGCTATCTCCCTGGCCCTTGGCCTTAATTCTCGATCCACCTGTCTCAGCCCCCACTCGCATCCCAGGTGCTCTGATTACAGACAGGCACCACCATTTAAGGTATGTGACTAAAGAAACAAATAGTCAAATTAATAAAGTTTTGTCTTTATGACATTGGTTGCTTTTGTACTTATAAAACTTCTTACATAGCTGGGTGAGGTTGTGCATGTTGATAATCCTAATTACTTGGGAGGCTGAGGCAGAAGGGTCACAAATTCAAGGTCAGGCTGGGCAATTTAGCAAGACCCTACCTCAAAATTTAATTTTTTTTCTTTAAAGGGATTGTTGCCAGCCCTGCCCCCAAGGCAGGCTGAGAGAGCAACTGAGACTGGGCATGGTGGTGCCCACCTGTAATCCCAGCTCTTGGGAGGCTATAAACAGGCAGATCACTATGAGTCTGAATCTAGTAGTGAGACCCTGAACACCCTATACACTCTTCCCTAAATATAAAAATAAATAAATAAATAAAGGTATTGGGAATCTGGCTCAGTAGTAGAAGAATACTTTTTCTTTTTCTTGTTTCAGAACCTTTGTTTATTCACTCATTTTTATGGCCGGTTCAGCCCACCCCGAGGGCAGGGCTGGCGCAGCATGTGGTGCCAGGGATCGAACCGAGGTCTCTGAAGCCGCCCAAGCTTTCCCAAGCAGGCGCTTTAGACCACTGAGCCATCCTGCCGGGCCCCAGTAGAAGAATACTTGATTAGCAAATGTAAGGCCCAGGGTTCAATTTTTTAAAAAAATCAAATGTTCATCTGTACATTCTTCTGGTTTTTCTTCTTTTTCTTTTTTATTTTTTTGGTGGGACTGGGGTTTGAACTCACAACCTTGCATTTGCCAGGCAAGTACTTGTGCCACGGAGCTGTCTCCCCAGCCCCTTCTTCTTTTTAAATTGTTTCCTTTTAAACATAATAATCTGTTGGCATTTTTTATGGGATATGAGTATGAAGCTAGGAGCTAGCTTAGTGCCCCCCCCCAAAAAAAAAAGTAGCTAGTCACAGATAACAACTACCACTTGCTACTGACACTTAGTTGAAGACTCAACATAGGATTGTGAAATAGGATTTGGGGCTCTTCCAGTAGCCCTTTGGTTGATTAACACGAAGTCATTAACCATGTTCCTGCTCTCTTTTCTTTTTTACTTAACACTGCCCTCAGTAACAGCATTTTTCTAAGCCCATTTCTACCCTTCTGTGGAAAAAGTCCCAGCCACTGGTGGGTCATGCACTTGATTAAGACAGCTAAAACTCCACTCCTATTCAGTTCCCCTCCTCTTATCACTAGGCCTTAAAATCATTTTGATTCTGTGGTTGTTTTTTTTCTGCCCTGTGTATCTTCTCACCCCTTCAATTTTTACCCAGCATCCTGGAGTCTTTCTTGATGGAAATTCCCACCCTCTTTCTTCTTCCTTTTAGAGGGTAAGCAATTTTGCTGAGTCATTTGGCCTCTACCTTCCTACTCACCCAGGGAGCCCCCTTTCTCTGAGGGTTAGAAGGATAATACCTGGCTTCCTAAGTCTTGTCCACAAAAGTGTACTCTTGTGACCTCTCTGGAACTAGCTACAAGAGTGGACCTTGAATCTCTGTCTGCCTCTCTTTCTCTTGGTACTGGCCACTTACAAATGCTTAGCAGATGCTGTATCATCGAGCTACATCCCCAGCCTGGGTGCCATCTCTTGAAAGGGTAGACTTGGACATTGCTTGTACTGGGCCCTGGTGAGCTCTTCACAGTGGTGGAAGCATAAGAACTCTCTTCCCTAGATCCTGTGAACTCATTTTAATAGTAGAAGGAGCACAGGGATTGAGAGTAGGTGTCACACTGCCTAGGGCGCTCCTAGAGGTTTCTTGGGTATGAGGGGCTGACTTGACCACGCAGTGCAGAGTAACAATCAGTGCCTTCTGGGGAAATTCCCAATAGTAAAGCACAGTGTTCTTGGCCAGGACTGACTGAGAGGTGTCAGAACAGGGGCTCTTTCCAGTGAATACATCAGCAAACTCTTATCCATCAACTGGCCACTAGGAAGTGTGACCCAGAGAAGCAAGTCCTGAACAACCCATCAGCTTCTTTCAGGGTTGGTGACTGAGGCCCCAGAAGGAGAGACTGCAGTGCACTTCTGGCCTCAGGGGTCTCTGTCCCGGGGCCTCTGAGATGTGCAACCCCATCAGGCCTCAGCAGCTTCCTGCCTACCTGGTGCTTCAGAAGCAACCCCACCCACTTTTAGGATGCCCCCAGGACAGACCTTTCTGGGGAGGAGGGCCAAAGACCAGTTTCTTCAAGAGGTTTAGGCCAGAGAACTGCAGAGAAAGCTGCATGTCTAGAGAGGAAGCCAGAAAGGAAAACCAATTTCTTTGAACTTCTCCCATCACGCTGACAGGAATATTACAAAACACCACCAAACTGGGTCAGGATGTGCAGGGAGCTGCCAGGAAAGAGTGGAAGCTTTAAGGCTTCCTGCTCTGACTGAGCTACAGTGTCTGGAGGGCACACAAACTGAGGAGAAAGCCTCCTTGCTTAGTAAAGTATGGCCTGGGGCTGTTCTGTTGTCCCATCTGACAGTCAACAGAGCCAGAACAAAGGGGGGCTGTGAGAAGCAGGTGCTTAGCCAAATGTGGTAATGCTAGATTATAATCCCAGAGCTCTGCAAGGCTGAGGCAAGAGGACTGGGCAACTTCATGAGATCTTGCCTTAAAATGAAAATTGTACAAAGGGATGGGGTTGTGACTCAGTGTGAAGGCCCTGGGTTCAGTCCCCAGGAGGAAGAGGAGGAGGAACAGGAGGAGGAGGAGGAGGAGGAGGAGGGGAGCTCTTTCAGAAAAGGGAAGCCAAGGGTGAAGGGAGGTAGGACTTAGTTAGGCAAGGCAAACAGCATCTTGGATCCTGGTAAGATGGCTGTTAGGGCTCTGCGTTGGCCTACCAGCTTGGACCAGTGTAAAATGAATACGTGGGAGAGAAAGGAGCAGGAGGGGACATACAACTAAATAAGATGTGTATGTGTACCAACTGCTTGCAATGAGGCAATCATTATGTCCTGTAAATATGCACTAATGGAAGTGAAAATTCACTTAAAAAGATCATGTGGGCACAATGTTTTAAAAAAAGTATGAAGGGGGCCGAGGAGATAGCTCAGGGGCACAAGTGCCTGCCTGGCAAGTGCAAGGTCCTGAGTTTGATTCTCAGTTCCACCAAAAATAAATAAATAAATAAAATAAAAAAGTATGAAGAATTTTAAGATGCAACGACAGAATGTTAAACCAAGTCAGGGCCTGCTGTGAGGCTGTCCTGTGGGAAGACTGCTGCAAAAGGATGAAACTGGACTATAAATGTGAAGGACAGGTCAAAAATAAAAAATGAAAAAAGATCAGACTCTCTGAGGAGTCTTTTGGAATTCAAAAATATTGTTTAAAAGTGAAGACTCTCCATTAACAACACGTTTTTAACGTTTCAGGCAGCCTTTGACATCTCTGAAGCCATATAACAAAGGTGACAATTTTATGAGCCAAGTTATGCATAGCACATTTTATGTTCCTAAACGACCTGAGTGATGTTTGTAGGTCCTTCAAGGACACTAAAAATGTAAGTACTATGAAAAAAGAAAGAACTGTGTATATTTCTATTTCTCCACCAACTGTCAACATCTGATAGAAAATTCACCATCACATTTGTTCAAAATGTCTGGACATTTCACATCCATTGGCTCATGTGCCAGGGATTTTCATAGTACGGACACCATGATCACTGGAGGGGCAGTCTTTCCCCCTGACCCCTCAAACCCAGCTGCCATCAGGCAATCAGTCAATATGGATCAAACTTGCTCTGAGAACAGAGGAAACAGTTCAGATCTCCCTGTTGAAGATCTGAGGGGAGCTCTAGGTCAGCTCCCCTGATTGCTTCAGAGCCTCTCCTGTTCTCTGCCTCAACTCCCCTCTCAAGATAATGGGGCATAACTGCCTAATGGGAGCAGATGTAACTCTCCCTGAAGTTCCAAAAAGCAGGATAGCCAGGCCTGAGCCACTTGTCCTGAATACCCTCCCTCCTCTTCACCTGTGGTCTTCACTCAGAAAGCAGAGACTGGCTGTCACTCTGTGCATGGACATACTCACTCTTTACTGGGTTCTTCTGGACCTCTGAGGGGACTGATGTGCTGATCCTCACCTTATGTATAGAATCTGCTCAGTGAGATGACCTGTCTCCCTGATGGCAAGGACTGCACTGCAAGACAGAGATCAGGGGTCTCCTCAGAATCTGATCTGTGGAGATGCACACACACAGGAAGAGCTGAGAAGCCTCCCAGTAGAGGAGGCTGCTGCCCAGCCACTGAAGCCCTTTCCTCACAGAGACGCACCTCCACCAGCTCCCTGTGGCCCTCCGAAGTCCCTCTTCAAGTGCGCTGCTGAGGAGATACAGAATGTAGTGGCCAAGCAGGACTTCTGAGGGACAGTAAAAGGCCAGTCCTCAGTCTGGAGCCATGGGGGAAGGCTGTTCCACCTGCTCTTCCTGCAAACAGACCCTGCAGGCCCTGAATAGCTCTAGGCAGCCACAGACAGGAAGAGGCCCGGTGAGAGACAGCTACTGTGAATGACCAAAAATCAGCGCCCAGGGGCTGGGGGCTGACAGGCCTCTCCTCCCCACTGGCAGTAATACCATGGGGGGAGGGAGCATGCTGAGCGGGTGGCTGGGGTGCCCAGGGCAGGCCTCATGCCCTTTGGGCCAGGGTGACTGACTTGCCAGCTGTGGGGCCTGTCTGTGCCAACTCTGCCCTGGCTCTGTCTAGTCATAATCGAAGCTGGCCCCCAGCCAGGACCCCTGCCAGCTCTGGTCACACTTGGCTAACTCGAGAGGCCCAGCCCATTAACTCCTTGCCAAGGCCCATTGTCTGGGTCCCTGCCCAGTGGTTTATTTACTCCAGAGCAGGACTGGCTGGGGCTGGGAGGTGGCGGTCAGGCCAGTGGGGCAGTGGAGAGGGAAGGAGGCTGAGGCTGAGGCTGAGGCTGAGCACAGGTGGAGGGGCAGACGTTTGCAGAACGTGAGGGCAGGGTATGTTGCTGAGGGTTTTTGTTTTTTGTTTTAGTCATGTCAAAGGCAGATACAACTGTGTGCCTCAGGAGTCTGACATGCATTGTAGACAGGAGATCCTTAACTCCCCAGTCACTTTTAAATATTGACAAATTTTTATGCTCTACACCCTCTTGTGTATTTTAAATAGGTGTTTAAATTTTTTTTTTTTTTTTTTTTTGTCTTTTTGAGACAGGGTCTCGCTATGCAGTTCAGGCTGGCCTTGAGCTCACTTTTGTAGCCCAGGCTGGTCTTGAACTTGCACCGATCCTGCTGCCTCAGCCTCCCCAGTGCTGGGATTACAGGCATGCACCACCACGCCCAGCTGGTGTTTAAAAGTTTTCATCGCAAGTGTAAATAATTCCAGAGGATCTCTCTCTCTCTTAGCATTTTGTGAATATGCTGTTATGATATATTGTAGTCATTACAAGTATTCAAAGAAAAATTAATAATAATATTTAAAATAAAATGTCATCTTAAAAATTGATAGCTTTCTTTTAAATAATCAACAATATCTAAATACCAGAGCAACTGTATAAATTATATCTTTCATTATGTATTTTTAATTACTTTTAATAAGAAATATCAATATGATAGTTTCATAACACATTAGTAGTACATTCGCAATAATTGACACATTGCATATTGTTCTCACAATGGTAATACAGAGCACAGGGTGTGGACATGATACATTTTCTAATTGATATTGGTAAGGAAAGAAAAAAAAATTCTTCTCTTTGAACTGAGAGGAAGTAGATGTATACATAGTCCAATGTGCCATAATTGCAGTGGGTTACCAGTGAAACTGGCAATGTTGGAGGTTGTTGATTTAAGCTTCTTACAGCTCATCATACTAATCCAGTTCTGCGTTTTATGCCTTGTAATTAAGCTTTTCTGCTGGCTGATCGAGGGCAAGTTAAAGCAAGACCTGTATAACAAAACATTCATCTTTTGTATCTTCCAAGGTCAAATCCCCTCAAGATTAAGTTTGGAACCATGTACAGTGCTTTGTAGAACTGTTGTCAATGTCAGCCTTCGGGACGAGTCACAGCCATTGCTTGACCAGTTTGCTTTCTGTGAAAGTCTGAGAAAATGTTTTTCTCTGTTGACTCTCCTTAGACACACTATAGTTCATTTATCCCTTTGCTCTGATATCCCATAATCTCCTTGACCAGAAAATTTGGGGCACCACTGAGCTATAGGATAGGAGGTTTTATTCTTTTTCTGGTGCCGAGGACCGAACCCAGGGCTTCCAGCTTGCTAGGCAAGCATTCTACCGCTGAGCCAAATCCCCAGCCCCTGAGCTATAGGATAGTAAAGCACAGGTTCTCTTTTTTTTTTTTTTTTTGTCTTTTTGAGACAGGGTCTCGCTATGCAGTTGAGGCTGGCCTTGAGCTCACTTTTGTAGCCCAGGCTGGTCTCGAACTCGTATCGATCCTCCTGCCTCAGCCTCCCGAGTGCTGGGATTACAGGCGTGAGCCACCACGCCCGGCCCTATAGCACAGGTTCTCTTATGTCCTGAGTCCTTACTGACCTTGAAGGGCTAGGGTTAAAATATTGGCTATCCTCATAGCCCTTCTTTTTCTCCAGTTTTTGGTCTGTTAACTTACATTCTCAACCCTCCAGCAGAGAAGCTTCACGATACTGTTACTCTATAACATAGGTAATTGAGTTTAATATCACTGGCTTTCTGAATATCAAACATCCTTGACTTAGCTTGAAATTGATATTTTCCAACAATTATTGATATTCTAATAACTCTCCATAGAATGTGATATAAGCAGTTACACATTTTTATGCAGACATTTGGAAATTCAAGGTTGCACAAAATTGTAGCCTGTCAAGCCTATGGCATTTGGCCCAGTCTCTTACTCTCAGTTAATACTCTTTTTTTTTTTTTTTTTGTTAACCAATCATTTACTTGAGAGAGAGTATAACTGTAACTGAGTTTACATTGGGGGCAGTACACATAAAAAAGACGAGAATGACATGCATTCCAAGCATAGTTTTAGTGTTGCATGATGCTATGATCAGTGTGATGAACCTTTTGAAGGTCCTTAGGACCAATATCTGATTCATCCTGTGTACATAAATGCATGCTTTTGCTCCTGCTATGTTTCCTCTCTTATCTGCTTCCAGCCACTTCGTTGTTTACTTTCATTATTTATTTAAAGAAAAAAAATAGAGCAGCAGGGTGGTGGCCCATGCCACTGTAATCCTAGATAATCTGAAGGCTGAGGCAGGAGGACTGCTTTGAAGGCTAGGCCAGCCTGGGCAATTTAGTGAGATCCTGTCTCAACATAAAGGGTAGAGGGCTGGGTGTGGTGGTGCACACCTGTAATCCTAGCACTTGGGACGCTAAGGCAGAAGGATCGGTGCAGGTCTGTGACCTGCCTGGGCTACAAAAGTGAGCTCAAGGCCAGCCTGAATTGTGTAGTGAGATCCTGTCTCAAAAAGATGAAAAAGAAAAAAAAAAAAAAGAAACAACAAAACAAAACAAAAAGCGTGGAGACATAGTTTAGTATGAAGATCCTAGGCACAAGCTTGGTACTAGAAAAAGAGAGAGAGAAAGAGAGAGAGAGAGAGAGAGAGAGAGAGAGAGAGAGAGAGAGAGAGAGAGAGAGAAAGCAAGGATGGAGGAAAAGAAGAAAGGAAGGGGAGGAATAAATTGAACATGGTGGTGCACATCTGTAATCCCAGCTATTAAGGAGGCTGAGGCAGGAGGACTGCAGACTGAAGGCTAGCAATCAAAAACTGAGCAACTTCTGCTCATTCACAAAAGATTTTAGTGTCTGGTCTAAGGTCTTCCTCCACCACCACTCTTATTTTTCAAGACCTTAACACTCTTTTCTTCTTACAGTGCTTAGAATTGAGGTTTAAAGAATAAAATGGAGAGAAAAGTGTCCTTTCCAGAGGCTTACACTGTGATGTGAACCCAAGTCCTGTGCTCACAGGCAAGGTGAGGTAGAGGTGCTGTGAAAGGAAAAGGCAGAAGAGGGGGCATGGCAGGGTGGAGAGCCGCAGATGGTCAGGACGGTCTCACCTGTGTCCGGTGTCTGTGCCCACCCAACACCTAACCCACCGTTCCTGACAATTCTGCTGAGTTGGCATCTCCAGACCTCTCACTCTGTGACCAGTGCTTCCTGTGTTCCAGCCCCCCTACCTGAGTTGCCACTCAGCTTGATTTGTCCGCTTCACCCCTTCTCCAGCTGGATGCTGTGGCCAGTGATCCCGTCACACCTGTGCACCAGCCCTCTACTCTTTGCCCCTTCCCCTTACTGGGACTCTCCTGAGAACCTGTACCTGACCCCCAGCCTGCTCTGCGCCTACGCCCAGCCCTGGAGCACCTTACATTTCAGACCACAGACCTGACTGGGGTCACTCAGCTTCTCCTGTGACCTGACTGTGCTCTCCACTAAGTCTACCATCCTGCCCTCCGACGAGGGCCTTGCAGCTTCTCTGCTCTGGTGAGAGCTGCTCCTGGGAGATTAATCCACAGGAAGGGTGCTGCTTAGAGGGGGAGCTGGTAGAAGAGGCACTTGGCAGGGATACGACCTGGAAGCACACATTCTTGTCCCTGGCTCCACCTTTGTCTGTCTGCTTCCTGGCTATCCTGGGCTGAGCACCTTTTCATCTGCTGAGCCCTTCTGCCTTCACATTTCTGCCTGGGACCAGCTGACCATGGACAGAAACCTTGAGCCCAGGAATTTTGTCCTAGCAACTAGAAAGCAACTAAGTCACCATCCCTGAACATCTCCCCATTGTTACTCGCTGCAGGCTAAGTTTGCTTATTACTTTGTTGAAAAAGTAGATGAAGAACAGCTGCCTCCTTCTCGTCCTCCACTCTCCCAGGTGCCTGCATCTGTGCCCAGCTGCCACCCTCCTTCTCCATGATGGTGGAGCGCACACCTGGCCTCTCTTCTCCTCCTAGCCAACCCTTGCCTATGTGCTTCCCTCTCCAATTGCTTTTGTGGCACTAGGGATGGAAGCCAGGGCCTTCGCACTGAGCTACAACCGCAGTCCTTTTAATTATTTTTCTCTGAAGTGACTTCCATTTATTTATTTATTTATTTGCAGGACAGGGGTTCGAACTCATGACCTTGTACTTGCCAGGCAGGCACTTGTGCTACAGAGCTATCTCTCCAGCCCCTAACTTCCATTTATTTTGATACATCTTTATAGGATCTGTAACTTACAGGATCTTCAAGCTAATATAAATATTTTATAAATATTTGAATATTTGGGTATACACCTGCACAATACCTCAGCAATATCTTTCAGCAAGAAAAACACTGAAGGGTAAAGACCAGACACAATTACTAGCTACAGTGAAAATTTGCTGAAATATTTCTGAAGTAAGAAGGAAACCACATATCTGTTCAACTAAGAAAACCATGCTTACAACACAGGACGATTTTATTTTTATGTAGGACCTAGAACACTTAAACTGCCAATTAGGTGCTGAATGGAAGAGCAACACCCCCAGTTTATGCCATGAATTCATAGGGAATAGGTTCCAACAACTCAGGTTCCTTCCCATTGGTCCTCACAAAGTGCGCTTCTCTGGGAGGGGCAGGCTGGCGCTTTAGCTGAACCCAGGTACCATTCTCTTTGCCTTCTTTCTTTTTCTGACCATTTTCCTTGACATGTTTCAGGAAGCTATCACAACTTTTTGAGTGTTTAATATGCTCAACACATACATTAATCCTCTTGGCAAGTATCTTGCCCTGAACTTGCTTGTTTACAACCATACTAACAGCATGCTGGGTAACATGGTAGACTCTTTCCATTTTGCCATGGTAATATTTGAGGCATTCCTTTTGCACAGTACCCATTGCCTTGATGCCTACAATATCACCCTTTTTATAGATTTGCATGTATGTGGCCAAAGAAACAACACCCTGCTAAAGGCCTGGAGAACATATATTGGGTTCCCCTCCTCTTGCCCTTTGCGTTAGACATTTAGGCAAATTACCGGAATGTGGTGGTTCAGGCTGAAAAGCTTAGTTCTTTTTCTTAATTTTTGAGTTAAGGTCTTGTGAAATAGCCAAGGCTGGGGTTAAGCTTGTGATCTTCCTACCTCAAGCTTCCCAGAGTATAGAGATTATAGATGTATGTCACCATGTCACTCTTTTTCATCTTAAAAGCAAACTTTCCTGGCCTTGTGCCCTCTTCAGCTCCTGCTGCACTTCCTTGTCTGCCCTCTGCACACCTGAATTGGTTGTCCCTGTTGGGTGCCCTTCAGCACCCTCACCGTGATCCCACTAAGCTTCTGTCCTTTCTACTATGTTAAAACTACAACCATCTACATCACCAGTGAGCTCTGTGCTAGTGTCACCAAAGGTCCCTCGGCTTCCTGCACCAGCCTCACCAGTGTCTCAGCAACACTTGCTCCTGCCGGGACTCTGTCTTCCCTTGCAGTCCAGGGCTCCACACGGGCCGCTTACTCCTGCCTGCGTGGTGGCTCTTCCCCAGCTCCTTTGCTGCTCGTCCTCTGGATTTTAAACAGGAGTGACCAGGATGTGGAATTCCTTCTTTCTTTTTTTCTGAAACCAGGGTTTGACACACACCAGGCAAGGACAAGTGTTCTACCACTGAGGTATAGCCTCAGCCTGTTTATGTATGTATTTATGCTCTGATGCAGGGCCTTGCTAAGGTACTCAGGCTGGCCTAGAACTTGCCATTCTCCTGCCTCAGCCTCCCAAATGACTGGGAGTACATGTCTGTCCCGCTGCCCCCAGCTGGACTTCTCTCTTACCGGCAAACTCTCCCTGGTTATTTCACGTAGGCCTCAGCTTTAAAGGCCATTTGGAGATTGGAATCTTTGACAGGCAATAGGAAGAGAGTGGAGAATGAAATAACAATGGCCTCTGAGTCACTGCCCCAAGGATGCCCTGCTCTGCCCCATGATGAGTGGCTTTTTCTTTGTACTGAGGTTCAAATTAAGGACCTTGCATTTACCAGGCAGGCACTTGCGCCTCTGAGCTATCTCCCTTGCCCCCATTGTTGCTGAATAGTCCTCTGTGCCCAGTCAAATGGCATCATACGCAGGGTCTCCCCAAAGCAGAGTCTGATCCAAAAGCTTGAGCATCAGCAGCGTATGGGGGAGCAGGCCGAGGAGGCATGAGGTGAGGAGATGAGTGCACCCAAGACAAGGCTGTGGTAAGAAGCTGGCTGCCTCTGGGTGATTGCTGTGTGGCCCTCAGAGAGTGACACATAGCCCTAACTCCTTTTTTTTTTTTTTAATTTTATTTATTTATTTTTCTTGTTTCAGAACCTTTATTTGTTTATTCACTCATTTTTGTGGCCGGCTCAGCCCACCACGAGGGCAGGGCTGGCGCAGCATGTGGTGCCGGGGATCGAACCGCGGTCCCTGAAGCCACCCAAGCTTTCCCAAGCAGGGGCTTTAGACCACTGAGCCATCCCGCCGGGCCCCAGCCCTAACTCCTGTAGTGGTCCCCCAGCAAATGTGAGCTTGCCTGTACCTGTGGGAGGCTGCTGTGTAACCCTCCCCACCACACGGCCAGGGGTGAGAAACATCAGCAGGGCACCATGAGTCCCAACACAACAGCTGCAAAGCCCTGGGCAGCACTGGTCCCTGTGGCTGCACCTGGAACCAGAAAACTGAAGCCATGGGCATTTGGAGTGTCTGGTACACATGGGATACTGGCAGGACCTGCTTCACAGGATGTGTGAAGGCACGTCCCTCTGCATGTGGGGACCCAGTGTGCCTCTCCCCAGCTTTGTGGCCATCTTAGAGGCTGCCCCGCCCTGCAGCCAGCGCATCCTGCGGACCTATCCATTGCAGGCCAGTGGCCTGGACACATCCTCCTCTGCCACTCGGTGCATCCAGTTCCTTATCAAGCTCTGGCTTCAAAATGCACTTCAGAACGGCCTCAGCAGCTTCCATCACAAAGCCATCTGCTCCAATCCCCCTCCCAACCTGTGCCTGACCTCTGTCACGGCCTCCCTGGAGTTTATTCTCCCACCATGGTCTAAGTTATTAAATTAATCTCAATAGCTTCCTATTAGTCTTTCTCTTTTTTTTTAGAATTTTTTATTTTATTTATTTATTTTTTTTCTTGTTTCAGAACCTTTGTTTGTTTATTCACTCATTTTTATGGCTGGCTAAGCCCGCCCCAAGGGCAGGGCTGGCACAGCATGCGGTGCCAGGGATCGAACCGCGGTTCCTGAAGCCGCCCAAGCTTTCTCAAGCAGGCGCTTTAGACCACTGAGCCATCCCGCCAGGCCCTAGTCTTTCTTAAAATAACATGATTTTCATAGCATATAATTCACCCATCTATAGTGTACAGTTCAATGATTTGGGGGGAATATATTTAAAGGGTTGTGCAAACCTCAGCACAAACAACTTTAGGACATTTTCCTCATCCCCACAGAGAAACCCAGGGCCCATCATTCCTATTCTCCAACCCATTTGTAACTCTCTCCCCACCCCCATCTCCACCTCCAACCCTAGAGAACTGTTACTGTTTTTTGCCCTTGGATTTTCCTGTGTGGGTGTCTTACATACACAGGACCCTGTAATGTGTGGTCTTTGTGGCTCCCCCCATTATCCCTAAATACAGTCCAAGTTCCTTGTTCCCTAACCCAGCGCCCACTCTAGCTTGGCTGACTCCTTCTCCCCAGGCCTGTCTTCCCCAGATCTGTGGGAGGCTTGCTGCTTCTCCTGCTGGCGGGTGGCATGTCAGTGCTCAGAGAGGAGCTTCCTCTCCTTCCCTGCCCCAAATTCTACCCTTCTCTTTGCTGTTGGAAATCCTTATTGGTTGGGACAAGCCTTCCTTCTTCACTGTCAATCTCCCTATTTAAACCCCCTCAAGAACACAGTTTTTGTCTCTCCCACTTTGGGCACACAGCCAGAGCTTGGTACCTACGGCACAAATAAAGGGACAATCCTTCAGGATTTTCAGGTGGAGTTTTTGCCATTCCTTCCAGCCCCCAAATAGCATGAGACCCTGTCAATTTCTTTTTTTTTTTTTTTGTACTGAGGATCAAATTTAGGATCTTGCATTTTCCAGGCAGGCACTTGTGCCTCTGAGCTATCTCCCTTGCCCCCATTGTTGTCCTTGACACGTTTCAGGAAGCTATCATAACTTTTTGAGTGTTTAATATGCTCAATACATACATTAATCTTCTTGGTAAGTATCTTGCCCTGAACTTGTTTGTTTACAACCATGCTAAAACAGCATGGTGGGTAACGTGGTAGACTCTTCCCGTTTTGCCATGGTAACATTTGAGGCCTTTCTTTCTTGCTTGCTCACTTGCTTGCTTGCTTGCTTGCTTGCTTTTTTTTGCTAGGTATTATGGTCTGTAACTTTTTTCTTTCTTGAGACAGGATCTTGATTCATGTTTCAAGCTTATTCTCAACTTGTGATTCTCCTTCCTCAGCCATTTGCATCTGGGATTGTATGCTTGAGCTGCTGTGCCTGGTTGAACTGGCACTTTTTATGCCACCCTGCTCTACTCTGAACATTTGTGCTGTGCCTGAAAGTTTGTATGTTGAAATTCTTACCCACAAGGTGACTGTATTTGGAGCTGGGCCTCTTATCAGGTGACGAAGGCAGAGCCCTCATTAGTGACATCAGTGCCCCTGCTGATAAAGCAGCACTAACCAAAGGGCAATTCCACCATCTGGAGATAGAGTAAGACTCAGGAAAGAGACCCTCACCAGGTACCAATTTTCCAGTGCCTAGATCCTGGGCTTTCCAGCCTCTAGAATTGTGAGGAAAGTCACCCATCTTGGCTAGTCTGACAGAGCAGCCCAGTGGTCTGAGACCTAGCCTCACCTGCCCTACCCATACAGCTAAGCTTTTTCCCTCTAGCTTCCCTCATGGATTCTCCTCATGGGGCTTCTTGCTCCCAGAGGAAGACACTCCATTTAGTATCAGTGAGAGCTGCTGCTCCAAGCACAAACAAGACACCATGGTTGGAAGGTGGGCAGTCCTCAGCTCTTTGTACCACCACAGGCGAGGCTGTAGGCAACCAGTTGGCACCCTGTGTGCTGTGAGCATCTGTTCTTCACTTATTTTCTTCTTCCCTCTCTTCTTTAGGGCCTTGATATTATTGTTTTCTTTTCTCTTCAAAAATATCAGCTCAAGCCAGGCCCTATGTGGCACACCTGCTCTAACTAGTAGGAAGGCTAAGGCAGGAGGGTGGTAAGTTTGAGGCCAGCCTGAGCAGCTTAGACCCTATCTGAAAAAGATCAGCTGGGCTGGGAAATGCTAGCTACTTAGGAGGCTGAGGAGGGAAGAACATTTGAGCTCAGGAGTTTGAAACCCAGAGAGCCCTCATCTTAACAAACAAGAAAAATAGCCTGATGGGAAAACAGGCCTTTTCATACACCCTGGTGGGAACCAGAGTGGCATAAGGACTGGCAGTATCCGTCTAAAGCACAAATACACGGACCCAGAACCTGGCCTGCAGAACTGCCTGCATACATCTGAAGGGAGTCTGGGGCATGGCACCAGAGGCTAACCACCCAGTAACTGGTGTAGAACCAGGAACAGAGAACTGGTTTAGAACAAGGAACACTTTGTACTGTAAACAAGGGGAACCCAGCTGGCCTAGTGGAACACACCTGTAAATAAAAATAAGAGGGGCCGGAGAAAAACTTTATGTGTAGATATAGAATAATCCCTGGGATATTTTGGCAAGAAAATACATGATTGTAGGAAAACTAGCTACTTTTTGAACAATAAAGAAGGAAACTAAGAAAACATATTTACATAAACATGGACATGAAGGATAGAAACATTTTTTATATTAGACATTGAAAACAGAGATGTGGCTGAGTGATAGATTACTCACCTAGCATTTAAGAGGCCCTAGAATCCACTCCTAGAACCATAAAAACATACAAACAACAACAAAAATGTGAGAAATTGAGAATGTCACAGGGAAAATATAGGAGAGATCTCCACGGAGCTTTTTATTCAATTTTGTATTTGAACCCACATACATATTTAAAAAAAATAGATATATGTGGAAAAATTCACAGTCTTATTTGGGGAGTCTTATTTGAAAACTTTAAAACCTGCAAAGTGAGCTGGTTGTGGTATGCACACTTGTAGTTCCAGCATTTGGGAGCCTGAGACAGGAGGACCAGGAGTTCAAGTCTAGGCTGGACTTTACAGTGAGACCAAACAGAAACTGAAAGTGTTCAGTCGTCAGGACTGGGTGCAGGGAGTAACCCATCTTGGCAGTGGGCTGTGAGGTTTGGGGTGTGGCCTGGCAGCTAACCAGGGACAGGGGCCTAGTTCTACTCACCAGTGAGCTCCCAACACCTGCATGATCACTTAGAGTAGGTACTCACTCAGTGTTAGCTGAATAAAATGTGAATTAAGTTTGTGAGCAGGAAGGTTACTGACCCCAAAATAGAGAAAGTTAGCTTGTTGAAGGGCCCAGACCAATATAAAATTGTTGAAATGAGCAACTCTGAGAGCCAGGAGAAGAAAGTTAGATAGTGCACTGCGTATGTGGACTGTCCTCTCAAAAAAGAAAATTCAATGATTTTCTTGACACAAGGGTTTGGACCCCAATGAGTGAATGCAAAGATAGCACAATAACAACCAGGAAGCCACAAATAGCCAGCATAGGCAGAGCCCCTCCTCACACAGCCTCACGTCTCAGAGCTCAGAGATCTTCCTCACAGGGCTTTGCACTCCAACACCTGAGGGCTGTGCTGGGCCAGGCCTGTGGCACCATTGTGGAGAGCCAGACATGGTCTGGAGCACACAGAGGACTCCTGGCACTGGCCGGGTGCTTGGCTTCAGTAGCAGGAGTGCCAGGTTCCATGGGAGCCAAGAAGGATGACTGCCAGTGCCTGTCCAGCATGCTCCCTGCCTCCTCCTGTCCTGGCTGCCACCTCACCATCAGCCTGTCCCACAGCCAAGGGGTGGGACTTAACTGTCCCTTCCTCTACTACCCACATCCAACCTAGGGGCTCCTGTGGATGGCCAGCTCTGCCTTTGCCAGTGCCTACCCAGCTGTGACTCTGAGGTGGCAGCAAAGGGTTTCTGCAGACTGGAGGCCCCAAAGTCACGAGCCTAGGTCACAGGAGCCTGGTCACAGGGGTCTGGCCAGGAAAGTGGTGAATGGAATCAGTTTGCCTGGAGCTAGGATGAGATGAACTAGAACTTTGGTTCTGTCCCAGCCTATTCCTGTCAGATTCCTGCCTTTCAATCCCTCCATATTCCTAGGCCTTGGCTCTGGACCCAGGCGAGCACCGCTCCCTGGGCTGTGACCTGGATGGAACCAGCAGATGGATGTTCCCCTTCAATCTGAGTGTATATCCAGTGGTCAAGGGGTAGGGACATGGGCAGAGCATTAGGGGGAAGTGAAACCTAGACCCAGCTGCTACTGTCCAGGTAGATACCAGGCAGGACAGTGCTAGTTCTTGTTGCCTCATTATTGTAGACAGCTAAGTTAGGGAGAAATAGTACAAGCTGAGCCCTCAAGGGAGTCAGTGCAGAGGCTGAGAACACATCACATTTGTGTCTGGGGGCGCACCTGTTGAAGGCCAGGTCTCAGATACAGGCCTGGAATGACCAGGCTGACATGCCCCCCCCCCAAGGGATGGTAAGACATTGAAGATTATACTGTAATTGTTATCACCTGGTCCAAAAAAGCCTAGATACACATGGGTCACCCAAGTGAGTGACCAGAACCTCCTGATCTAATGTTTCCTAAGAAGTCTTTGTTCTTTCCATGTGCACTTGCTATGCGACCTGCTTCCCCATTGGACCAATGTTACCTAAGCAGCTCTACTTGTAACGTTACTGGCTGATCGTAGTTTTTTTTCTCCTTGTTCTCCTTGTCTTCTTTCTCCTCCCTCTCCTTCTCTTCTTCCTCTTCCTCCTCTTCCTCTTCCTTCTCTCCTCCTTCTTTTTTTAGACAGGATTGTTTTGCTGTGTAGTTCAGGCTGGCCTTGAGTTCACAGTGTATCCCAGGCTGGCCTCAAATTAGCAGTGATCCTCCTGCTTCAGCCTCCCAAGTGCTGGGATTATAGGCATGCACCACCAGGCCCAGCTCTGGTCACAGTTTTGACCCACGTTGTACCTATCTCCTGATTTTGCTCTCTGAAACTGCCTTTGAGAAACGGGTAGATTGTCAGTCAACCCACTTCCAGGTCCTCTCCTGTCTTGCAGGAGCTACTCCTTCAATAAGTTTTTCCTACTCTTACTGTGGTTGTTCCTTAAAATTCATTCTTCATTTTGGGGAGCACGAACTTGGCATAGCTGACATCTAGAAGGTTGGGAGTGATGTTTATTTCCCCTCTATCATCTTGGCCTCAGAGATGTTACTGATCATGCATGTTGGGCCCAGAGGGCAGCTGGCCACTTTACCAGGCCTTTGGAGCCTCCTGCCCTTTCCTAGGACCGACAGAGCATGGGTCCTGCTAGTCTTAGCATCATGAGTTCAAGGCTGCCTTGCCCAGCAAAAGCCTGTCCTGCCAAGTCTCACTTCCTCCTTTTCCTTCCTGTCCTTCCCACAACTCTCATGCTTACCTCTTTCACCTCAGAGGAAGCCAAGCCCATACACCAGAGGCCAGAAAGCTTCTTTTAGCTGTCAGTAGAGCCTCATGGTGGACAGCAGCTGTGCTAATTTCCTTCTCTGCAACTTTCCCTGTTTCCCAGGCCTGAATCCCCACCCTTGAAGTCAGAGCTAGAACCCAGACTGGTCATTCTACCAGAGTACTCCTGGGCAGAGGACTACAAGACCTGCTTGTGCCACCCCAGCTGCTGGCAAGAGGGTGAGGAGCCCCTCCCAGTGCCCCAGGCTCTGGGGCCTCTCGGGTTCCCTGGGACAGAGGGGGCTGCCGCTGAGCCAGCTGCAGCTGTGGGAAACCACACCGCAGACTGCAGGTGCACGGGGCCTAGAAGAGGGGAGCACATTAACTATTTCTTGGGAGCAACCCTTCTCATTCCCAAACTGTAGCTTCTGCACGGGCAGCATGAGCAATAGGAGAGTGGGAAGGTTGCCAGCCATGGGAAGTTCAGGCTCCTTGGGATGCATGGGTCTGATGGATGAACCCCTGCCTCAGCTGTACCTGTATGGAGTGGCCAAAGCACTGTCATGGACTGGGCAGCTTCAGAGGCCACTAGCGACCTTGGCATTGTGCCCCTCTTCCTGTCTGGTTACTGCTGTCCTGAACAATTCTTTCCAAGTCATGAGATTAGGAAGAGGCAGAAGGAAGCCTCATCTGCAAGGTGTGGCACTCTGGCTCTCCCACTAGACCCTCCCCAGCCTTCTGCCAGTGGTGGGGGATTTGGCGAGTAGATGTCAACTCACTGGGGCTTGGACACTGACCTCGGGCTGCCAGAGGGGCTGGAAGCCATTCAAAGGGAAAGCTGCCACTCTGTTCCCAGACAGCCCTTTGCAGCTATGCTTGTCCTCAGAAGGCAGTGTAACTAACGCTGCCCATCTGCTTTTCATGCTGCTCTGACTTCTCACCCTGCTGTCACCTGCTGGCTGAGCACTACCTAGGGCAGAGTCCTCTGGCAAGAGGACCCCGTGGAAGGGCCAACCATGCCTTTGGTTTAGTTCTCACCCAGCTTCTTTCTCATTTTCCCCTGCTCAACCCCTACTCTCCTGATTTTCCTAAGTATGAGAAGGGTGACACTCTCTTCTGCACACATGTCACACGTACTCCACTACTTTTTAGGCTGCACTGTGCTTAGAACTGACACGTGTCCTTGCCCTGGAGGAGCTTACGGTCTGGCAGAGCAGACATTCACATGCTATTTAGAATGATAGACATTTATATTCTGCTCAAGGAGATCAAGACCCTGTGAGAGGAAAGTGCCAAGTTCTTCAGAGATAGAGAAGAGCTACTGGCAGTAAAGGGTGTTGGCACGGAGCTCAGAAACACAACACAAACACAGTGCTGATTGTTTGGAATGAGACACAAAGGAGTAAGGCAAGGTGTTTAGGATCTGGGGAGCCAGGCTTCTCCATTTCTAAACTAGGAGCTGAGAATGTGAATTGCAATAGCAATGGTTCACAGTCCTTATGGGAGTGGTAGAGATTGGCTCAAAGAACTTTTAGAATTCGGGGCAGGGTTATTTCTCACTGAGATGATCAGGGTAGAGTATAGAAGCGGGGATACATTTGAACTGGGTAGATAGAATGCCTCACCAGGCTGAGTTGGAGCAAGACACACTGAGTCCTGGAGACATCGGCGCTGACACAGACTGGGGGATGCCTTCTACTTCTGGATGAAAAATCTGGGAGAAGTAAAGATATGAAAGAATGCAGGATTCCACCAGGATCACGAGGGGTTGTCTCTACTCATTTTCTCCTGCTCCCATTTCCTCAGAAGTGAGGTGACTTCTTTTCCCACTGCCCCTAAACTGTTCCTCTGGAAGCTTAATAATTAAACCAGCTAAAACCAACAATAAGCAGATTAACAGGAGAGCAAAGCATACATATTGATTAATGTGCATGTGTGCATAGGACACAAAATAAGAAACTCAGAGAAAGGCTAGATGCTTGAGGCTTCTAGGAGAGAGGGAAGTGGTATGGGGAGGAGTTACCTGCAGCAGTAAAAGATTTGAAAAGGAGATGGATAAACTGAAGAACAGACTGTGGCTGGGACTAGGTTCCTCTGGACTGCCAAGCAGTGTTTGATTTTTCAGTTGCTTCCTATATGATAGGAGTTCAGTCTTCCCTCGTTAATGAAATTTCAATAAAAAGATTGAAAGCAATTTTATTCCTCTTTGTCTGGTCTGGTCCTTAGGTAGAAGAAAGAAGGTTCCTCCCCATACTTATGGTGGAGAGAGGATGGAGGGAAGAGTCAGGGACCAAGAGTGCAGAGGGCAGAGGCTTCAGGCTACAGCTTTATGTCATCACTTCACCATGTCACACTGTCCTACTTCGGTGTTGGGAGCTGCTAAAGTGGAAATTGATCCTATGTGGGAGGGCAGGATGAGGTCTCATTGCCTAAAGCAGCCAAGCAACCTCGGTCCTGAGAAAAACATCCTGCCTGGATATTGTGAGCTATTAGTTGCTAGGCAACTTGTGCCTTGCAACTATAAAGGTATATAAAAAGGCCCTTACCGTTGTTGTTTGAGGGGTCATTTTGGCAACCAGGCAGATGAGTCACCACCTAACTCAGTTCTTGTCTTCTTGTCTATCTTTTCTTTGCTCCTGCTGCCATTCTCCCTGGGTGTGACAGACACACTGAGAGACAGTGCATCCTATACTTGAGGGCATACTTTTGGAGCTCCACTCAATCTCCAACTTGTAAATCTACCCTATCCAGCATTTCTGTTCTCATCACCTTTGCTTTTCCCTGTAGGAACTGTTCATTCCAATCTGCAGGATAATTTAAAAACTGCACTCAATCTTTGTTCACCTTCGCAGGTACAGAGCTTCAAATACCCTTGGCATTCCAAGGGTACTAGGAGTGTCTTGTTTATATGGAGACCATTTCCACCATACCTGTGTTTATGTTAATAAGGTGACTCACGGTAGCCCTTGGACTGTGGCAACTTGAGAGACTAAGCATGTGATTAGAGGGCTGGTAATGTTCTTACCCTACTGCACTCTAGACAGAAGAGGGCTATTGGTTGAGTTCATCACGTGGCCTATCAGTCACACTCACTGAATGAAACCCCTCATAGAAACTCTGGATATAGAAACTGAGAGGAACTACCCAGTTGGTAAACACAGCAAGGCACTGTACTCCACAGAGCAGGCATCAGCTGTATAAGTTCTCCTCCCACAACTTGCCCTATACATGTATTCCCTGAGTCAGATTTTATAACAGAAGTGTAATTATAAGTGCAGTGCTTATCGTGACTCTGGTGA
Source organism: Myocastor coypus (assembly GCA_004027025.1). NCBI lineage: Eukaryota > Metazoa > Chordata > Mammalia > Rodentia > Myocastoridae > Myocastor > Myocastor coypus. The sequence goes on along the minus strand of PVJA010004209.1, from coordinate 54,060 downwards.
GACATTCAAGCAATCTTAAGGGGAGCAGTGAGAACACCCAAATTCATAGTCAAATGAAGTACAGATAGTTTAAGGGACGCTATTTACAGCTGACATTCAAACAAAGGCAATCTTCTTAGGGACTTCACCCTTCACCTCGAGGGCTATGATGCTCTCCGCATTGTTAGTGTCACAAATGGCCCTGGATTGTATTGCGGGAGACTTAGGGTGGTGACAGAGAATTGATATGAGCATGGACAACCAAAGAGGCCACTTTGCGCCCTTCTACCCTATCTTTCTCACCTCCCATATTTTCCTGCCTGCTCACCTCAATTTTTCCAAATTCTTTCTCCTTTCTAAGTCTCCCTCCTCAACAAAGGCCCTTCTTCGACATGGTCCCAGCAGGGCTGTCCTGATGCCTATCTCTTTGGATTCGTGGTCTCAGTCCGTACCTCCTGTGAGGCACTATGTATTTTTCGAAAGAGAATCTGGGGGGACTGTAGAGTCCAAAAAGAAGCTGTTGCTCATAAAGTACCTGTTGCAAGAGAAGGAGGAAATGGCTGCACTGGGGGTGAGGAAGACAGCTGGCCTGGCTGAACCCTTCTTGAAGATGAAGCTCCTCCTTCAGCCTATTCCCCTCTCTCTTTTTACCCTCTATGCTCTCTGCTTCATGTCTGCTGTGGGAAGCAGCTTCTTGGGATGGGTATGATGGAGACTCTGGCTCTGCAGCTCTCAGCACCACTGGCCATAACAACAAATAGAGCTTGGCATCTTCTGTACTGATTGCCAGTGCTCACCCAGGCCGACTGACACCCCTTCCCTTCTCCTTCTCCTTCCTCGTTTGGTACAGGGTCTCACTATGCATCTCAGACTCATAGTGATCCTCCTGCTTTCAGCCTCCCCAGCACTGGGATTACAGGTGTGCCCCACCATGCCCAGTCTTGGTGGCTCGCTCAGTGCACTCAGGGGTGGGGTTGCTGGCATGGCATGTGGTGCTGGGGATTGAATTCTTGTCCCTGTGCTTTCCTATTTCGCCAGCCCTTCACCCTCTTCTTGTGTGTATGTTTGTACACATGTGCAAGCCTGGGTCTACCTCCTTTTAGGAGCAGTGAGAGTCAGCACACATGGCCTAGTCTGGCCTTGTTCTTTGTCTCTCCTTTTGCTTGTCACCAACATGGAACTCAGCAGGGTTCAGCCTTGTAGACTGAAGGCTGATAGAGAACAGACGTTCCCCTCTACCACACTCTTGCACCCACCCTTCCATGCTGCACCCTCCACCTGGGCCTGAAGCTGCCTCCAGGACCCTAAGGTGGCTCCTTTTGAAAGAGTTCAGACTCACTGACCTCATGGAAGTCCGGTAGAAGGCAGAGAACTGTGTGAGCCTTAGAAAGTGGGTAGACGGTACACACATGGAGATAAGATGGGCTTTCTTTCCCAGTGGATGCTGGGTCCTGCAGGGAAGACACAGAGAGTTTCAGAAGAGAAGCAGGGCTTTAGGAGATCTGGGCCTCTCCTCACATCATTGCCTACTAGACGCTGCTGTCAGTACTAATCCTAGATCTGACCTCAAAGAAAGCCTGGCTCCTTTGGGCTGGAAACGTTCACTCCTTCCAGGTTGCACCTGTTCCCCAGGCCTCCCAGCACACCTTGGGTCCTTGACAGGATATTAGCCTTGGTTTGGCCATGGGAATTCCTGTAGATGTGGCAAGGCCCATGGACCTGATGTGGGAATTCCCATGATGGTTGCCTGGCTAATACTGTGTGCCAAGCTGTGCCAGGTGTTAGCTGTTACTAGTGAAGAGGTTCAGGGCTGCTGCTCCAAGTGTACTGTGTTAGGGTCCTGATCATTTGACAATGAGGGCCCCTGGGTGGGGCAAACACAAGATCTCTCTGATTGCTCTGAACTTCTTTATGTGTCTAAGGATAAATCCTCAAAAGGACTTTAGTTGTCATAAATCCCACTTCAACCTCATCACCAGTGAAGATTATCAGCATCACTCGAGGCTGGAGGAGACACCACACCCAGGGGTGAACTTCTGGGACATTTCACCTTTCTTCCAAATCACATACTCTCCTCTAGATTGCCAGTACCCCCACTCCTGTGAGGAAGATGTATAAGTGTTGAGATCTTACTGGGTGACTTTTTTTTTTTTTTTTGATGATGCCCCCAAGGGTAAATGGTCATCATCCAGAAATCAAGTAATAACAAATGCTGGAGAGGCTGTGGGAAAATGAACCCTTCTGCCTTGCTGGTGGGAATGTAAACCAGTACAACCACTGTGGAGACCAGTACTGTTTGTTGTTTGTTAGTTTGAGACAGAATCTTGCTATGTAATCTCGGCTTTTTTTTTTTTTTTTTTTGTCTTTTTGAGACAGGGTCTCGCTATGCAGTTCAGGCTGGCCTTGGGTTCGCTTTTGTAGCCCAGGCTGGTCTCGAACCTGCACCAATCCTACTGCCTCAGCCTCCCAAGTGCTGGGATTACAGGTGTGTGCCACCATGCCCGGCCTCTCTCGGCTGGCTTTGAACTCACTACGTAGGCCAAGCTGACTTCAAAGTCACGGTGGTCCTCCTGCCTCTGTCTTCCAAGGGCTAGGATTATAGGTGTGTGCCACTGCTTCCTGCCTCACTATAGAAACCAGTGTGCAGATTCCTCAAAAAACTAAAACTATTCTATTACCTTGTTTGTTTTTTGGTCTTTTGTCATTTTATTGATTTTTTTGGTGGAACTGTTTTTTACAGGAGGTTTTATTCTTTTTTTGGTGCCGAGGACCGAACCCAGGGCTTCCAGCTTGCTAGGCAAGCATTCTACCGCTGAGCCAAATCCCCAGCCCCTAAAACTATTCTAAAAAATTTAAAAATCTTTAAAACTAGTAACCTTCTAGGTATTGTCCCAAAAGAGTTAAAGATGGGCTGGAGAGATAGCTCAGTGGTCTAAGTGCCTGCCTGGCAAGCACAAGCACCTGAGTTTGATCACTGGTACTGTGTGCTGTGCTGGCCCCAGAACACCTGGGTGCACCTTGCTCACCACTGAAACTGGGTATAGTGGTGCATGCCTATAATCCCAGTGCTGGAGAGGTTGAGACAGGAGGATTGCTATGAGTCTGAGCTGTGTAGCAAGACCCTGTACCAAACAAACAAACAAACAAGTAAATAAATTCTAAAAAGATCTCAATGTCTTTAACTCACATTGAGTTAAAGACATTACATTATAGTCATACATACATATCCATGTTTATAGCCAAAAAATTCATAATAGCTAAATTTTCTTTAAAATAGCTACATCTTGAAAGCAGTTTATCTATCAATAGGTGAATGAATAAAAAATGTGGTATTTATATACAGTGGAATACTACCCTGCCATAAAGAGGGAGAAACTCCAGTCATTCATAGGAAAATAGATGTATCTTGAGGCTATAATGTTAAATTCAATAAATCAGATATCAAAGGTTAAAAATCACATGGTTTCTTTTATATGAGAAACCTGTCGTTAATGAAAAGCAAGTTGAATCGCTTCTCGGCCTTTTGGCTAAGATCAAGTGTAATAAAGAGCAAATTGAAAGGTAATAGGAAGTAGGAAAATAGCTCTTTCTCAAATGGGAAGGAAATCAAGATGAAGGGAGGAGAGAGGGGTGAGAAATGGGAAAATGGAATTGAAATGTGCTGTGTACATTGTGTGTACACAATGCTGTGACCTACCCCACACAGCGTTGTAAACCTTATGTACTAAAAACATAAACAAATAAAAAGGAATCTTTTATACCTCTCCCCCAGTTAATCTGTCTGCTATTAGTTTATTTCACAACCCATTATCAAATTCTTGGAGGGCAGAGGGAGACTTTTCAACCCTCTACACTGGCATGGAAGGCTCAGTCCCCAATTAAAGAGATTTAAGGAGCAGTATAGTTGGGACACAGAGGTGGGAGAGCTGCGATCTGTTCTTCCCAGCTGCTATCGCAGCCTACTACCTGCTATGTAGTGCATCTGCTGTCCTGGTCCATTCTAACCATGGGATGGAGAAAATGGCCTCAGGATGTCTGTTCCAGCCCACTATACTCCTGCTGGGCTCCCAGTCCAAGCAGACAGGGCCTGTCCAGGCCAACCTGGGAGCACGCGTGGGTCCCCTGTTCCCAGGGCTTCTAGAGGAACAGTTTGTTCTGCGGGGCTGCAGCCAGACACGGGAGCAAATGCCCCTAGCACAGCCTCGGAGCCTGACGCAGCTGCTTCTAGCTGTCAAAGGCTCCTCAGAGGTGGAGAGGATGAGCACCTGGTGCTGCCGCGCCCCTGCCAGTGCTCCATAGGCATCTTGCCTCCGTAAGCGGGGCTGCCCCTGGGATTTGGGGGAGAACTGTCTTCGAGCCACGAGGTCAGCTGCAAAGCTCCCTGCACCCCTACCTCTTGAGCTACCAGGCTCCTGTTCCACGTGTGCTTCTCCGCTCCTGCCCTACCTTCCTTTCCCATCCTCTCTCTGAGCTTCATTCCCCACCCTCCCCCCATCTCTGGACTCCCAGTCCCTTCTCTTCCTTGAGGTGCTGTCCATCATGAAGATTCCACCTTGCAGTGGTGGGAATGTAGGCTCTGGTTTCCCACTGCTTGTCCTGTGGTCTTCAGTGCAACTCTTCTGTTTGGTCTCCTCTTTAAGATTTATAATAGGAGTTGTGCATGGTGGCATATGCCTATAATGCCAGCATTCTGGGAGGCTGAAGCAGGAAGATTATAAATTCAAATCCCAGCCTGGGCAATTTAATAATTTAACCAAGCTCTGTCTCTTTATTAAAAAGTGTGAGGGCCCTGAGTTCATCCCTAGTACCATGTGTATGAGTGTGTGCGCAAGTGTGCATGCAAACACCCACACCCACACCCACATAGCCCTTACAGACAGGAGGCTCTGCCTCCATAACCACTATCTCTTACTTTAAAAATAAGTCCCTTAAAGCAGAGCTTGGAATCAACTCCAGGCTAAGGGCATAGTCTCTGATGGTTCTGCATTTCAGTTGGTTCGCTCAGACGCCGGCAGGTCAGGATGAAGGGAGAAGGGCGACCTGGTCCCTGTTCTCAGAGTGTCCTGCTACAGTGGTGCTGACTGCTGATGACGCAGGGAGGCTGCACCCACGCAGCTCAGGGGCTGGCATGAAGTCTTCCCAGCAGAACGTCCAGGCTCCAATTCCCCTCTGCAGTTCTTGTCACCCCAAACCCCAGACAGGGCCTCACTCTTCCTCCCCAGGGGACTGAGTCGGGGGAGAGCATGGCAACTTGTGCTCGGAGCCCAGCTCTTCCCTCCATTGTGAAATGGCCTTGGATGAGCGCCAAGCAGGAAGCTGCCTCTAATCCAGGGCTGGCGCCTGGGGTGTGAGGGCGCCCAAGCTCTTCCCCAGAGGACTGAGGCTGGTCCAGCAGCCTACCTGTAGGAGACTCCTTGGGCTGCACTCCCTGCTTTGTAGTGCCCCAGCTTGGTGGGTGGGGCATTCTGAGGGCGTGTGGGGGTCTGCAGCTTGTGCCTCCAACCTCTACTTGGTCACTAAGGAGTTGTAGGGCCATGGTTCAGTCTCCTCCCTTCTCTGGGCCTCTGCACAGCTTCCTCACATGTGAATAATTAGAAGGTAAAAGTTGTGCTGGGAAGATTTCACAGGTGTCTTCGGCTGGAAATTGTGACTCACCAAGTCCATGACTCACTGACTTTGTTCCCAGGCCCGGCTCTCCACAGACAGGGTCCTTCTTCAGATCTAGGCTCACCAAGCCGATCTGCATCAGTCACACGGTGTGATGGGCTTCCTGGGACAATCACAGATGAATGGCCAGAAGCCGAGAGATGTTTTTGGGAGTTAGGACACCTGTATTTTGTTTCTTTCATCTTTTTTTTTTTTTAAACCTTTCCTTTTCCTTCCTTTCTTCTTTCCCTCTGCCTTGGTTCCCTTCCCATTTGAACATTTTCTTTCTATTTCATAATACTGGACACCTGTGTACTTTGTGTGGAAACTTTTGACTATATAATTTCCTGTCCTTGCCTTCGAGGCAGGACATTTTAAATTTGGGACCCAGTGAAGGGTCCAGTGAAGCCCATGAAAGTAGAGCAAGGTGCTTGCAGGTTAGCTTAGCTGCTTAAGCGCCTGCCAGGGCAAAACCAGTCAGGCACAGTGGACTATGGTTGGATCCCCAACTGCACTTAAGGCAGCTTGAGTAAGAAAAAAAAAAAAAAATGTAGAGCGAAGAGAGGGCAGGAAAGGGCTGAGGACTTTGCGCTTCTGTTCTGCAGACTAGGGATCACTTGAAACGCTCGAAGCCTGCCCGGCATGCACCGCCGCCACCGAGCTGTGCCAGCCCCTCTTGAGGTTCAGCAAGGAAGGAAATCACAGGTGGAAGGGGAGTTTGCGAGGTACTGGGAATTTCCGTGCTGCACTCACACTCCTCCCACCCCGAGCTGGGAACTCACATCACTGTTCTTTGTTCAGCCTTGTCTAAGCGTCCTGCATAAGGGAAGGTGCAGGACTCCAACGATGAATGCAGCAGGATGCAGTAGGTGCCTGACTTACACAGCTAGAGGCTATAGCAGGGATATGGTGGGCTGGGATGGAAGATTAGTGCTCTGGATACTGTTTGTGTAGGAAGGGAAGAGTAGTACCCTGAGCTCAGGCGGCGTTTTGGCGTCCACCTCATTTACGTTGTGCCACTATATGCATTACTTCTCCTAACTGCTCCTAACAGCATGAGACCAGATTCCCATCTTACCTGCAAGAAGAGGGCAGCTCTGAGGCACACAAGTGACTTGCCTCCAGAAACACTGCGAGGAGCGCTGCTGGGGCCTGGAAGCCATGGCTGAGTGCTAAGCATCAGGATTCTGCCAGGAGGACGGGTAGGTGGGACTCTACCCAAGGGGGAGCAAGGGCAGGAAGCCTGGAGGGCAGGTTTTCCTACTCCTCCACAGCCGGCCTCCTCTGTGCCTTCCCTGCCTGCTGCCCACCGCTGTGCTGGACCTCTGAAAGGCCCTAGCCCCGCCAGGCTGCCCCACAACAGTCGCTGTTCTCCGCCTGTTGTCCTCCACCCAAGCTCAGATTCCTGCCCCTAACCACGTGTGCACCGGCAGGAGTCATGTCACTTTCCCGTGCCTCAGCGTCCCAGATAGTAATGGACATAGAGCAATACGCGTCTTCCAGCGCAACTGCGAGGACTCAAGAGAGAATGTAGGTGAAGTCCCTAGGAATCACCCAGTTCGGCCACCTGGCATGAGCTAAGCGCCGGGCGACAGCAGCTCGCGGGGACTGCGTAGCGCCGGATTGCGCTGGCCTTGGCGGGTGTGCGTTTAGCCCTTGTTCACTGGGGTCACGGAAGGATAATCCCCTGGTGGCATGGAAAGTCCTGGCCCGCGTCCCACGTAGTTTTGAAAGATGGGACCACAGTCCTGGCTGCTGTTCCGCCCGCTCTTTCAGTCTAACGGATTAAAGGACCTGGCAAATTCTAAGGGGCAGTCGGCGAAGCCATGGCGTCCCCTGCCGGCCAGGAGGAACATCGCAGGCAGGCCACAGAGGGAAGGTGCACGGGCAAGGCCGGAAATCACACTCTCGAGTGCCTCCTGAAAACTTCTTAAGGAGATGAAGGGGAGAGAAGTAGTTCCAAGGAATTTGGACGCAGAGCTGGGCGTCATGGTTCATGCTTGCAATTGCACAGTTCTGGGAAGCTGAGGCAGGAGGATAGCAACTACCCTGCGCAATTCAGGGATACTCTGTCTCAAATTAAAAAATAAAAAGGGTGCTGGGGATATAACTCCCTGCAAAAGCCCTGAGGTCTATGCTAGTATTGGTGAGAGAAAGTGAAATAACTTTTTAATGTAATCTATGTCCTCAACGTGGCAGTGGAAATCAGTTAACTGGTTGAATGTTCACTATGAGCCCTTTACATAAATTGAAACCCAAACACAGCCTTCCGGGCTGTACTATGTGGCAAAAGTGTGAGCCCCCAGAGGGAGGCCCCAGACCAAACTGAAGCCTTCTGATTCCCTTCCAGTGGACTGGGTCTGTATTTAAACCCTGCACTTTATTCTGAGGGTGGGACAGAAGTCCCAGGAACTCTAGCACTTGTTTTACTTTTTTTTTTTTTTTTTTTTGTGGAACTGAGGTTCAAACTGACAACCTTGCACTTACTTGCTAGGCAGACACTCCCCAGCCCCCATCTAGTACTTGTTTACTGACCAACAGAAAGAGTCACAGGATCCAGCCCAGGGGTTGTACACAGGCTTCAGGGCGGTTATTCTCTCCCCGATCCTCCGGGCTTTTGGGACACAGGCTTCTCTGGCCTTCCCGAGCCTCTTCACCACTCCCACTGACTCAGGAGTGTCCAAGCCTAAGATCTTGCTCCCGTCAAGCTGAGCCCAAACCTGCCAGTGCCATTCCCTACCTTCAGTCATCTTAGCCAACTGTACACCCAGACAGCTCAGAACCAACCCAGCGTGTGCTGCCCTCTCAGTAGGATGTTCAGTATCTCACCAGCCTGGCACTAATCTACACTCCTGTGTGCTTTGTTTCTGTAGATGGAATCCACCTGTCAGGGAGGAAAGGCAACAGCAGACTCTAACCAAGGTGACTGGGATGTCACTGTTCCTATGAGAGTTCTTCATTCCTCCCTGTGACAGTAAGGCTGGCATTTTGATGATGTTCCCACTTAAGGATGCAGAAATTGAGGCACAAGCCGGGCGTGGTGGCGCACACCTGTAATCCCAGCACTCGGGAGGCTGAGGCAGGAGGATTGGTGCGAGTTCGAGACCAGCCTGGGATACAAAAGTGAGCTCAGGACCAGCCTCAACTGCATAGCGAGACCCTGTCTCAAAAAGACAAAAAAAAAAAGAAAAAAAAAAAAAAAGAAAGAAATTGAGGCACAGATGGATTTAAGGAAATGCAGAATAAGCGAAAAATAGTGAAAAGAAAAGAAAAACTAAAAAAGTACCTGAATAGAAAAGTAAAAAAAGAAAACAAGGATTAGTGGATGTTTCTGATGGAAAACAGTATCTTGTTTGGCCCACATCCTTTTGGGTGAGCTAATTTCAGTCTTCCTGCCTCGTTAAACTGTAGAGTAGAGGGCAGCACCCATTCTTTGTCTATAGACAAGCCCATGACTGTTCTGTGGAGGCAGGGCTCCAGGCTGCTCTGGTGGCAGCATCAGTTTTGCTTCCATTTACACATTAATTTCAGAATTTCTGATCTATAAATATGTATGCTTTGTGGTTTCTCCTTTATTTTTGTTTAATTTTTAAAAAATTTATGTGTCTTGGGGGCCTGGCAGGATGGCTCAGAGGTTTAAAGTGCCTGCAGGCGGCTGCAGGAACCACGGTTCAATCCCCGGCACCACATGCTGTACCAGCCCTGCCCTCAGGGCAGGATGAGCTAGCCATAAAAATAAATAAATAAACAAACAAAAGTTCTGAAACAAGAAAAAAAATTTATGTGTCTTGGGACCGGCGGAATGGCTCAGTGGTCTAAAGCGCCTGCTTGGGAAAGCTTGGGTGGCTTCAGGGACCGCGGTTCGATCCCCAGGCACCACATGCTGTGCCAGCCCTGCCCTCGGGGCGGGCTGAGCCGGCCATAAAAATGAGTGAATAAACAAATAAAGGTTCTGAAAAAAAAATTAAAAAAAATTTATGTGTCTTATACAGGGTCTCACTATGCAGCTTGGACTCATAGTGATCCTCCTGTTTTCAACCATACCCAGAGCTGGGATTACAAAACTAAGAGGCCAACTCAGCAGGGGCAGGGGAGTTCATGTGGCATGCAGACCAGGAATCAAATCCTGGTCCACGTTCTTTTTTTTTTTTTTTTTTTTGTGGGACCAGGGTTCGAACTCACGACCTTGCACTTGCCCAGCAGGCACTTGTGCCTCGGAGCTATCTCCCCAGCCCCATGGTCCACGTTCTTGCCTAAGTGGGCACTTGGTCCACTGAGCCATCTTACGAGCCCTCATGGCTTCTCCTTTGAAAAAGCAGTAACATCTATCTGGTTTCCTTACTATTAAAAAGCTAAGGGGAGATAGCTCTGTGGAATAAGTGCTTGCCTTGCAAGTGCAAGATCCTGAGTTTAATCCCTGGTACCACAAAAAAACCAAAACAACAAAAAAACAAACAAACAACAACAACAACAACAACAACAACAAAACGCTAAACAGATCTTTAATATGGGTATTGAGAGGATGATTTCACCACTAAAATTGTCTTTTAGGGGGCCAGGGAGATAGCTCCATGGCACAAGTGCCTGCCTGGCAGGTGCAAGGTCGTTAGTTTGAACCCTGGTCCCGACAAAACAAAAAATTGTCTTTTAACAGGGAGCCTGAAAGTTTACTTTCAGCCAGACAAGGAGTGGTGGAGCTAGGGTTGCAACTCAGGCAGGGAGGAACTAGTGACTGTATTTTTCACTATCACACTTTCTAGGGACTGCAAAGCATAACTGCACCTGAGCAATCACAGCTGTAAATTTATTAGCCCTAACCTTAATAAGACCCTTGGCCCTAATTCAAACCTAATGCTAATTAAGCCTTATAAATTAAACAGTATTCTGTGTGAGGAAAAGATGCATGGGGCTCCTACATCTTTGGTGAGATGATCACTGGAGGTGCATGCAAGGGTACTGATTCAGGCCCACAGGATCCCCTGGCTGCTGAGGAGCATAGGATACACTTTGCTTGCAGCCTTTCCTGAGGTGATGCTGTACCTGGGGCAGTGGCAAGGCTGCTCCAAGCCCATGGTGTGGGAAGGGACTGGGGAACCATTTTCCTTTACTGTTTTCCAGGGCTTGGGCCAGGATCACACAACATGTGATGGGGGGATACACACCCCAAAACACACAAACACACACATGCACACATGCACATATGCACGCACACAGGTCTCTGCTCCAAGGGCCAAAAGCCATTAACCTTTATTATACACCTAAATTACATGTTAATGATAGATCACCATAACCACACATAACTGTTAGGATTTTATTAGACAGCATCAAACTTTAACTGTGACTTTTGATGTAAGCTCTCAATTTCATTCCATCCTGAGTTACCTTTATTCCTGAATGATCATAAACAATATCATCTTACTGAGGAATTTATTCTCAGATATTACCTTATAAGTCAACTAGTGCTATTTTAGTCATAGTCCCTTAAAAATTTTTATTAGCACATGTTTGTAGTGCATAATGATTATAAGCACTGTGGACAGCTGGTACATGGGCATACCACATATCAATTCTTTTTTTCCCTTCCCCTCAAGCCTCATTTAAAAATACTTTTTGGGGCAAGGTCCAAGATGGTTGCCCACATGCTAAAATTAGTGTAAGGGTGGACAGGGAAGTTTGTGTTGTCATCTCCATGAAAGCCACGCCTGATTCACATTCTAGGGCTCACTGGATGCACTGTTGAGAGAGAACATACTAGAGCAATGGCTGGGGCCCTCTTTTGGAGGCTGGAAGGGGCCTGTGGGGCTCAGTGACCATGGCTTGCAGAAACATCTCCTTGGATGTGCCAGGATTGTCCCATGTAAAGCTCACCCTGCTGCCTCCCAAAGTGCTTGATCATTGCAAAGAGAAGAGGCCATGTTTGGAATATATGACAACATTGGGATTCTGGGAGACTTTGAAAAGCACCCCGAAAGCCTGATCATAAGCCTCATATGGCTTCAAGGCTGGAAGGGAAGTGAGTTACAGTGATGCATCTGAAAGAAGAGAATGGTTAGAAATAGAATGTTTGTTGATGACCTGCACAACCTTAAAGAACATGTTAGCTATCTCTGTAAACACTTTAATCATCACGGGAAGTACTGGTGGAAGAAAAATGTGGGATCTGTGGAAGAGGTACATCTATCTCCCTGGAAAGGGGGACAAGACTTTCCCTATGAAGAAAGGGTTTTGCATACTCACTAATACAATGGAGCTTTGGGATCTAATGTCCTCACACTTTATTTTTCTCTAAGAGCTACTTATAGCTATACTTGCAAGCTGGGAAGTTTCACTCATCCTTTAGTGTTAGGATCTTAGATTTGGGCTTGATCTCTTGCCCTTTACGGTCTATACTTATGGTCTTTAAAAATAGAGAAGTCAGGCTGGGGAGACAGCTCAGTGGCACAAGCGCATGGCTGGCAAGTGCAAGGTCCTGAATTCAATTCCCAGTACCAAAATGAAATAACAATAACAAGGACCACTAGAGAAGTTAGAATAATTTACTGTTGGCATTTTTCAGCACTGGCCCTTCATGTGTTGGAAGTGGTTTTGTTTTGTCTTTGTGGTGTTGTACATGCTAGGCAAGTGCCCTACTATTGACCTACATCCTCAACCCCTTGCGAGTGCTAATTTCTAATGTCCTATAATGTTGTTATGCTTTTTAAATTTCATTTGTTGAGATGGGCCTGACTTTGTATTCTAAGGTGCCCTTAAACTCACTATGTGGCTCACACTGGCTTTGAACTTGTGGCAATTCTATTTCAGCCTCCCATGTGCAAGGATTACAGACATGTCCCCCACACCTGGGGTGCTGATACATTAAGTGTTCCTAAAGACCTTCCAAATTGAAAACAATAGAAATTTGTTTCTAATTTCTCTCTCTCTCTCCTTCATATTATGGCCAGCTCAGCCTGCCCTGGGGGTGAGGCTGGTGCAGCATGTGGTGCCAGGGACCGAACTGTGGTCCCTCCAGTTGCCTAAGCTTGCCTAAGCAGGCAAGTGGTCTAAGCTTTAGACCACTGAGCCACCTTGCTGGCCCTCTAGCATTAATTTTTATCCACAGATTTAAAGGTATAAATCTAAGCATTTTGAATTAAGCAGTGTTCAATTTCCTTTTAATTTCTTTGTTTGTGGCAAATGATACAGATTTTACAATATTTTTATGATAATATTATACAGACTTAATTATTAAATGATTCAACTTAAAATATTACTAACAGTCCAGATGGAATAGGATATTGGCAGAACTCAGTGTGGCAGTGTCCAAGTGATGGAAAGGGTGTGGGCCATAAGTGTTGCCACTGACACTGTTTGTTGAGCACTAATAACATACGAGGCTTTTTGCTACTGCTGAGAGCATTATCCAGCACGTTGTCTGCATTGTCCCAGCCATGTGTGGCTATTGAGTGCTTGAAATGGTGCTAAAATGACTGACAAATTATTTTAAGGTTAATTTTAATTCATTTAGGTTCATACATCTATATTTACCATGTAGGAGCAAGCCTAAAGGTCTTTTTCATAGCATCTTTATGACGTTGGTAAATAAGCAGTTATTGTCACTTCTCTCTGAGGGCATATATATGAAAGCTAGTGAAATTTGGATCTAAACTCAGACCCCTCTTACTTTGAACTAGATGCTCTTAGTCATTTCCAGAGGAAAGTAAAAACCAAGAAACATTCTGTCAGCAGGTGAATGGTACTGGCCAGGGGTCCTGCTAAAACTCAGACGTGAGTATTTGTGTTATTAAAGTAATTACTTCTGTGATGGAACAGCTGAAGACTACCCAGGGTGGTCAGCATGACCACTGATACATTTCTTTTTCTGGTTTTGATTTCCTTTGGTACTGGGACTGGAACTCAGTTCCTTCACACAGAGCTACATTCCTAGCTCTTCGTGTTTACTTATTTAGTTTCCTGAATAGCTGGGATTACAGGCCTGTGTCACCAAGATTGGTTGTCAATTTTCATTTATAGCTTTTATATCTTTGTTAAACTCCAAATTTATATACTGAGCTGCTTGCTTGACAGTTCCACTTAGACATATAATAGGCATCTCAGGTATCAAATGAAAACTCATCTTTCACTGGCCAAAGTGGTATATATCTGTAATCCCACTATTGCTGGGGTTTCAGGGTGCTGTGGGATGCTTCTAGAGGTTCTAACTAGTATCTTGTCCTGGACAAAGAATTGGTCAAGACATTAGCAAAGGATAAGGAGGTTTTACATATATTAAAGGTAGAAAAGAAATGCACTCTGCAGAGTGAATGTGGCTAATTAATACATTCGCAACGGGGCTGTAATTTGTATGTTTTGCTGCCAGGTGGCTCGAACAACTGTGGTACATGTATGACTGCCCCAGCAGGCAGCTTATACCATTGGTGGTGTAAATGGTTTAAATTACTTTATTGGTTCTTTTACTAATAAATAAAAATCTACCTGATGGGACAGTAATACTCCTAGCACCAGTGGTCCCAGCCATAGGGACTGTGCTAAAGTAGGAAAAGAAATGCATTCCGTAGGGTGAGAGCAGTCTTCTCTCAAACATAACGGCTTTGAAGCAAACTGGAATCACTGTATATTTTTAAAATACAAGGGGGCTGGGGAGATAGCTCCGAGGCACAAGTGCCTGCTGGGCAAGTGCAAGGTCGTGAGTTTGAACCCTGGTCCCACAAAAAAAAAAAATAAAATACAAGCCAGGCACAGTTTGACCCACACATTGTTTAGTGAGGGAGGATCTGAGTCTAGACAGGGTGGTGTCTCTAACCTAAGCATAGTTACAAGCTATAAACTGATTTTGCTGTTCTGTGAGTGTGCCGTAACCGACCGAGTAAGATTTGTAAAACCCCACCCAGGACAGCCCAGCCCACCTCCGGAGTCCTCCACAGCCGGAGCAGCGGCCGCCGGGAGAGATCCAGGGCGCAGGCGCGGCAGTGATTGCTGGACGACTCTGCGACAAACAGCGGAAGTCCCGCCTAGCAAAGACAAAACTTCCGGCCTTAACTGTTCTAGGTTTCAGCTGAAGAGTTGGATCCTGTTTCGTCAAGATGGTGTTGCTGGAGAGCGAGCAGGTACAGTCTGACCTGGTTTTTGGAGGGACAGATGCAGTTCGGGGTTTAGCTGGGAGCCGCGGTGTCCTTTTGAGGGAGGCACTAGCCGCGGCGGGGCGAAGATCGCGGCTGCCTAACGGGGCCGGGCTTCTTGTGTTGCAGTTCCTGACCGAGCTGACCAGGCTCTTCCAGAAGTGCCGGACTTCGGGCAGCGTGTTCATCACCCTCAAAAAATGTAAGCGGCCGCCGCAGGGCCAGGGGGAGCTGCGAGGCGCGCCCGGAGGCGGGTCGCTGGCGGGCCCAGGCGCCGCGGCCTTTGCCTCCCCTACGCCCCCCTGCGGGGCGTCTGCGACCAGAGCACCAGCAGGGTCCGGAACCGCGAGGCCGGCGCCCGTGACGAAGAGCCTGGAGACAGGGACCGTGGTTTTGTTGGGAAACCCAGCCCCGTGTTTCGGTGTTACGTTGTTTTCATCGTGGAACCGAGTAGTGCCCCCACGGTGTGGCCATAAGTGAAAGTGGTTGGTGTGGTTACTGGGACGAGGCCGTCTCTTTGTGTCCTTCCGTGCTGTTCAGCTTACGTCTGCCTGTCCTTACTTTGTGTGGGTGTTTACTAGGATGTATTTTTCATACAGATGATGGCCGAACTAGATCCATCCCAAAGAAGGGATCTGTGGAGGGCTTTGAGCCTGCAGATAATAAATGTCTCTTGAGAGCTACGGATGGGAAAAAGAAGATCAGCACTGTGGTGAGCTGCAATTTTTTTTTTTTTTTTGTTCTGGGAATTGAACACAGAGGGCCGCACAGGTTGCTAGACAAGCGTCTGCCAGAATTACTAAGAGCCCTGTGTGAGCTGGATTCTTGAGGTGACTTTTTTTTTTTAAAGAAATTTATTTATTTATTTATTTACTTACTTACTTACTTTTCTTGTTTCAGAACCTTTGTTTATTCACTCATTTTTATGGCCAGCTCAGCCGGCCCCGAGGGCAGGGCTGGCACAGCATGTGGTGCCGGGATCAAACCGCTGTCCCTGAAGCCTCCCAAGCTTTCCCAAACAGGTGCTTTAGACCACTGAGCGGCCCTTGAGGTGACATTTTGGAGTTGATATTTGCACTGAGAATAGGGCACATCTGAACATTTTTTTTTTTTTAAAAGCTAAAAGTTGATGTATATTTCCCAAGCCATTTTGGGACTGGGACATTGCTTTATTTTTTAATTTTTAAAAATTTTTGTATTTTAGGGAAGGGTCTACAGGGTGTTCAAGGTCTCATTACTAGACCAG
This sequence comes from Myocastor coypus, assembly GCA_004027025.1. Lineage (NCBI taxonomy): Eukaryota > Metazoa > Chordata > Mammalia > Rodentia > Myocastoridae > Myocastor > Myocastor coypus. The sequence continues at coordinate 38,073 of PVJA010004209.1, read as the reverse complement.
ACTCTAGAGATCTGCCTGTTTACAGCCTCCCAAGAGCTGGGATTACAGGCAAGCCACCATGCCAACTCTCAGTTGCCGATTAAGTGCTCCCTGGGAGTGGGGCTGGTATGGCAAACCCCGATCCCTGTACCTGCTTGCAGGTGCTTTGACCTGCTGAGCTAGTTGGCCCGCCCCTCTTTATTATCTTAGTAGTGGAAACATCAACAATAAAGTTAAAATAAAGAGGTCAAACATTTCTTTCGGTAAAAGTTTCTATAAAAAGAAAAACTTTTAGCCGGGCGTGGTGGCACATGCCTGTAATCCCAGCACTCGGGAGGCTGAGGCAGGAGGATCGGTGCGAGTTCGAGACCAGCCTGGGATATAAAAGTGAGCTCAAGGCCAGCCTGAGCTGCATAGTGAGACCCTGTCTCAAAAAGACAAAAAAAAAAAAAAAAAACTTTTTGGTTTTTACTGAGAATAAGTGTTGTAAGGAGGAGTTGGCATATTTCCTCATCGTGCTACTGTGCTGAGTTGTCTTAGCATCAAGTAATTTATTTCTGCTACTTTTATTTTTAAGCTGATTATTCTCTTTATGGTTCTCATAGTAAGCAACTGGGTGTGGTACATGAGAATACACATTTAGTTACCCGTCTCAGTGTTTCATGGCCTGAATACAATATGGAAAATGAAGACTTCCTGCATTCTGTGTATGTTATGCAGGGTTGAATCCAGGGCCTTCATATTCACCCATGTACCCAATTTTGAGACAGGATTTGGTTAAATCGCTCCAGCTGGCCTTGAACTTAAGATGCCCTGCAGCATCAGCCTTCCAAAGTGAAGATGCCTTGGATTCTGAATGAGTACTTATTTATTCTGCCAGAGTGGATAAGTTCCTGGAGGGTACTTATGAGAATATAGATAATAATTAGTTGGTAAGTTTCCCTTTACGAGTTATTGTGAGATAGAGGCTCCCTATATAGTTCAGACTGACCTTGAACTTACTGTGTAGTCCAGGTTGTCCTGGCATTTGTGGTGATCCTCCTACTGCAGCCTCATCTTGAAAAAATTTTTACAGTAAAGCAAGCTTATGTAGTCTTTAAAAATGAAGTTGAATAGCATGCAATAAAGAAAATGTAGGGGGCTGGGGAGATAGCTTGTGTTGCTTAATTCAGTCTCAGTTAATAGAAGGTAAGAGATGAATAGGGAGTAGTTGTAGTGAATTTTGCACAAAAAATACTGAGAAGTCTTTTGACATCTTTCAGAGCCCAGGGAGAAAAGTTGAGGCCACCTGTATAAGGCATTTCGGTAAAGGGGAGAAAGCCAGCCTTTGCAGGAGTCCACTCCTGCCTGCCTGCAGTGGTGCACTTATGTGGAAAAAGGCACAGAGCTACTTGGCTTGTTCCTCAGACAGAGGGAGATAGAACAGAACAGCAGCATTTAGTGCAGCTTCTAAAGTTGGGAAGTAGGGCTGGCCAGATAGCTCTGCAGACTAAAGTGCCTATTTAGGCAGGTGCAGGGACCGGGCTTCATCCCAGCATGCCATGCCACCCCACCCCCCATACTGAGACAATGATTGAGATGGTGTGGTGGCTTGTGCCTATAATACCAGCACTTGGGAAGCTGAAAACAGGAGGATCACTAAAACTTCGAGCTGTGTGGTGGGATGCTGTAGACCATGTGCTAAATACATTAAAAAAAAACAAACAAGTATTTTAAAGATTAAAGTGGCGTGTAGCCCATGAGTAGGATGCTTGCTGATGTGCACAGGGGCCTGGCTTCAATCTCTAGCACCACAAAAACAAGAATAATCCAGTCTTCTAGGACACTGTCTTTCCTGGGCTTTGAGATACTGAGGTGAAGCAAAGAGGATACTTAAATGAATAAAATAGGAGTGCTATCTTTTTTCCCTTCCTTTTCCAGGTGAGCTCCAAAGAAGTGAATAAGTTTCAGATGGTGAGTACCTCCTTAGGGCAAATGTGAGCACAGTAGTGAAGTGTGATAGAACAGGGCCCTCAGGTTCATTGGTCTCCTGTTAAGTTTCACCAATTTTTCAAGTAAGAGCTGCCAGGCTATGAATTTCAACGATACTTTTTTAGTTTTTAGCTAAGTTTTCTTGTTTCATACTTCAGAGATACCTCAAGAAATTGCCTGTACTTTTCCTTTTGCATAGAAAATTTAAAAAGGTGGGCAAGTATTGTAAAGCTGTCATGGGAGAGTGTTTTATGCTTAAATGATTTCCACTGTTAGTGTCCTAGGGTGTTTAGCTTGTTGGGTAGACGTCTGTCTCTGGCTATGGTAGTACGTTGAGTCCATTGTGGAAGCAGGGCATTCACCCAGCAGCCTGTGTCTTCCTGCTCGTGTCTGTGTCTTTCAGGCCTATTCAAGCCTGCTGAGAGCTAACATGGATGGGCTGAAGAAGAGAGACAAGAAGAACAAGAATAAGAAGGCTGTCAAAACAGCACAGTGAAGGGCTCTGGATTCTCTGCTCCTACCAGTTAACCAACAGATTGCTGTTTTTCCTTTTGGCTACAAAGCTAGATTTTTGGTTTCCCTGTGGCAACTATTTTCTTGTGAGATGAGCGTCATTTTGGAGAGAAAAGTGTTATTGTGTACAGGGTAGTTATGGTAAGAAACTAGTTCAAATCTGTGCTGCATGGTTGTGTTCTTAAGTTTCCAAAGGCCTGTGTAACCATTTCCCTGAAAGAGCAATGTATCATTAAATATTTGTTTCTCAAAACTGTCTCATTTTTTTCTCATCCATTTTAAATGTTCTGCAGTAACTACTAATTTTGGAATGTGATTAATGAGTAGATTTAACTCTTCTGTTTTATTGAAATTGACTGAGGGGCTGGGGAGATAGCTCTATGGCACAAGTGCCTGCCTGGCAAGTGCAAGGTCGTGAGTTTGAACCCCAGTCCTGCCAAAAAAAAAAAAAAAAAAAAGTTGACCGACAGTTATATGTTCTGTTATTTCATGGGCATTCTTCCCTCCAGGCTGAGTAATTTTATCATCATAGTTTCTTTAGCCGATTTGACTGTCCTTACAACCTAGTGAGTGTTTGGTTAACCATAATACATAATTCCCACTTAATGATTTCCCCCCATCCCCTGCCCTTTCTCAGTATTGGGAATTTAACCTCACATTGATCTATATCCCCATCTATTTAGAGACAGGGTTTCTTTTGAGTTTCCCTGAATGGCCTCTAATTTGTAATCCTGCCTCAGCCTCTCAAGTACTCGAGGTTACAGCTGTACACTGCCACCATGCCTGGGGATTTTGATCCTTTTGTGCCTTTTAATTTTTTTTTAAATTATTATTTTTTTTTTGTTTCAGAACCTTTGTTTGTTTAGTCACTAATTTTTATGGCCGGCTCAGCCCGCCTCAAAGGCAGGGCTGGCGCAGCATGTGGTGCCGGGGATCGAACTGCGGTCCCTGAAGCCGCCCAAGCTTTCCCAAGCAGGGGCTTTAAGACCACTGAGCCATCCCGCCGGGCCCCTTTTGTGCCTTTTAGTAGGGTCAGTTTCGTATGCTTAGTCATCACAGTCAAAGTAAGAGCGAGGGTGTTTTCTTGTGTTCCAGCTCCAAGAGTTGATAGTTTACAGACTTCAATCAAAAAGCAAATATATGAAAACATTTATTATATCCAAAAAGATAGATTTATAATATATTACACTGAAAAACTTGCAAAGCTCAGCTTTGTAGGACAGCTGCTTAGGGTTAAAGTGACTGAATATACATCTCATTATTTTGGTATAAGGCCCTGGCTGAAGATCACAATGACAGTTCCTTGGGAGTTAAAATAAGATCCGATAGTAGTCGTCTTTGTAGCTGTAGAGGAACAGTACAGACACCCTGCAAAATACAGGAAAAGCTCAATGAGTGGGTGAAGAACAGACTAAAGTGTCTTTAGAACACTTAAGTGTAGGAGCTGTGTTTAATTGGAAACAACATGGCCAGCTAACCCTAAAGTCCTGCAGAAGCTCAGACGAGCAAATGTATACAAATAAAGGTCCCAATGAGCAGATCCCCACTGACCTCACAGGTCGCCTTGTCCCTGGGTTGGAATGACAGGACTGAGACGCTTTGACAAGAGGATGTGAAGCAAAGTAGCATCAGTTACTTTATTTCAGCATGTTTTGAGACATTTACTTGGGTGAGCAGAATCATAATTGGGCGAGTTTCTGCTGCACCACGTTATTGAATGTCAAGACTGACTTGCAGGGCCCAGCAGGATGGCTCAGTGGTCTAAAGCGCCTGCTTAGGAAAGCTTAGGCGGCTACAGGGACCGCGGTTCTCGATCCCTGGCACCACATGGGGCCCTGCCCTCAGCACAGGCTGAGCCGGCCATAAAAATAAATAAGCAAACAAAAGTTCTGAAACAAGAAAAAAATAAAATAAAATGTTAAAAAAAAAAAAAAAGAAAAGAAAAGAAGACTATGGGGCTGGGGAGATAGCTCCGAGGCACAAGTGCCTGCTGGGCAAGTGCAAGGTCGTGAGTTCGAACCCTGGTCCCACAAAAAAAAAAAAAAGAAAAGAAGACTAACTTGCAAACCAGGTAAGATATGTGGCCAGCTGCAGTTCTAACAGCTCATGAGTGATCAGAACACAATAGGCCTAGAAAGGAAGTGTTGGTCTGGAGCGCCTCAGTTTTAATGATGTGAAACCTGCTGTGCTTAAGTGATAGCTTACTTTTTTTCAACCTTGATGTTATAAATTTCATCACACACTAATTTGAGGTATCTTTGTTTCGGCAGGCGCGACAGCAGCTGCTTCACAGTTGTGTTAAATGCCTGTTCATCAGCATCCCACTAGGAAAGAAAAGGCAGATGGGACTTAACAGGGCAGCAGGGTTTATTACCTGGCCTTCGCTCGGTCACTAATAAAATACTGATGCTCTCTTCAGGTACAGTAGAAGGGTCCTTCTTAGGGAGAGAGACCTAGAGGGGATGCTGCTGGGGCTTTTTTTTTTTTTCTTTTTTTGGTGGGACCAGGGTTCAAACTCATGACCTTGCACTTGCCAGGCACGCACTTGTGCCACGGAGCTATCTCCCCAGCCCCTTGGGGCTTTTTCTTTAAAGCATTTATTTTCTTTAAATCAAGAAAGATCTCTAAGCAGATGATAGATGCCACAGCCCTGGTGTGACTAGATCTGATTTTTGCCTGCTGTTCACTTTATATAACTACTGCCCCCGATGTGTATCCATTTGAGTGCATCACAGATCAGCAAACCAACAGTGCAGTGGTATATGCTGCTTGTGAGAGCAATACAAAATATAACATGTTATAAATGTTCAGTATTACTAAGCAAGGTAATTTTTTCAAAATTTTAAATGTTCTTATTTAGGCTATCCAATGTTAAAGATGCATGCAACCGTAAAAACACACAAAAGGGTCTAAATTTCAGCAAAAGTAACTTCTGTATAGCTCTAACCTGCAGATGAATTGGCCTAGCTGAGATGAAAGTTTATGTAAGAAAGAACATAACATAATGCAAAGAACACACAGTGTGCTTGTCTGTTTCAGGTTCAAATCCTGACTCTGCTATTTAATATGCTGGGTGACCTTGAATTAAAAAAAGGGCCAATGTTACTAAATTTTTGGCATTGTAAGACAAGATAGTTAAAAATATCAATAGTTTTTAAATTATCTATCTGTAGGCAAATTAACAGCAAAGGTCACAGTGTAGAATAGTTTATATTGCTTACCTCTAGTGATAAAAATTGTAAGACTGTTTCCTTGGGTAGATCCACCTGTCAATATATGGAAATGCACATCAGAGAACTCTTATGTGACACATAACTTGAGACCATGGTGTCAGTTGGGGGATGGCAGTGTGAAATACAACTGTTATGAAGCAGACTTAATGGAGTGGCAGGGAGTTGAGCCTTGGTGAGCTAACAGGCTTCAGAAGCTACTCCCAGATCTGTCTACATCACCCAAAAGATCTGACACTGCTAACTGCTGCACTTATGTAAGTCTGGCAAGGTCTGAAACATACAGAAAAATGAGTTCGGCTTTTATTCCCTTCCTGCCTCCATCTTTAAGAGGAAATAAGAGAAAAAACACAATCTTTCAGTTTTCTTCCTAGTTTTTTTTTTTTTTTTTTTTTTTTTACAGCATCAGACTTTGGCATGCTAAGGCAATTACACATGATCTTAGCCAAAAGGCCGAGAAGCGATGCTAAGGCAATTTACCCAAGAAGAGCTCAGTTTTTTTTTGGTACCAGGAATTGAACTTAGGACCTTGTGCTTGCCAGGCGGTTACCCTACCACTGAGCTATGTTTCTAGCTCCTTCTCTAGCTTTTTTTTTTTTTTAAGTTTTAATTATTGCTTATCAATTTTATAAACCACTGGGTTTTAGTGGTATTTTTATACATCATAGGAAGTATTTTAATTGTATCCATACCCTTATTATTCTCTTCGCTTCCCCTGATTCTCCTGTCTAATAATGTTTTCTGCTTTCATGTCATCTTTTTTAAGATTCCACATATTAGGGAAAATGTGACGCTAGTGTTTCTGAGTCTGGCTTATTTAGCTTAATGTGATGGGCCTCGGTTCCATCCATTTCTCTCTAGTTCCTTACAGGTTCAGACTGTGTGGAAGCCAGAACAGTAACAAGGTTTGCATCCAAATATGCCTGACCTGGAGCCAAGGAGCCCTGAACTTGGAGGGCACACTAGATAGTGACGTAAGCCAGCTTTGAAATGTTAAAAAAGCAACTTACAGCCAGAATTTCAATCTCACTGCTCTTCTGATGCAAGTTGGCAAGGGTAGTCTGAAGTCGGGTTTGTACCTGATAAGACAATGGAATTCAGAACATGTTAAACCAAGCCATCTTATTTCCTGTCCCAGAAAACAATTAGTATGACAAGGCCTAAAAAGGATTCCAAATAATGGCTAAAGACTGATCTTGGTCAGCTGCAGAAAGGAGTATCTAGCCACAATAATCTCAGGGAAATAAGATTTTACAACCTGCCTTGTTTACTAAGTCCCTCCTCTTCATTTTTTTTTTTTTCAACTTCAAAACTTATTTATGTGTGAATGTGTCAAAATCAGCATTTACATTTGATATTATAAATTGAAAGTAACTCAGTGTATCTTGTGTCCAGGGTAAAGCTTAAATACATCATGAAACACTTTTTTTTTTTTCTAGATTAAATTTCCTGAGAGCCCCCTCTCCCTATTTAGTTTCCCCCGCTTCCTTTTTGGTCCTGGAGTTGGAACCCAAGACCTTCACTCGGAGCTACCTCACCACTCTCTTTTATTTTGAAACAGATTCTTGCTGAGCTGTCCAGTCTGGGTTTGAATTTGTGATCCTCCTGCCTCAGGCTTTCCAAAGTGCTGTCCTTATAAGCATGTTCCACCCTACCCAGTGTCACTTGGTTTTTTAAAATCTGGTGGGGTGGGGGTGGGGCAAGTGGTTCCCTAGAGATAAACTTCCAAGTCCTTTTTAAATTTTGAAGTGATACCTAATAAGTAGAAGCAGAGAGATTTTAGGATTAAGCTGAATTTTCAAAAAGAGGAAGGTGAGGGGCCTGGCAGGATGGCTCAGTGGTCTAAAGTGCCTTGTTGGGAAAGCTTGGGCGGTTTCAGGGACCGTGGTTCGATCCCTGGCACCACATGCTGTGCCAGCCCTGTCCTCAGGGTGGGCTGAGCTGGCCATAAAAATGAGTGAATAAACAAAGGTTCTGAAACAAGGAAGAAAAAAAAAAAAAAAAAAGAGGAAGGTGATAGCAATGAGGACGTGAAACAAATATGAAAGGTGCTGACGGTGGTAGGGGACAGGAGAAATGAGTGCCCAGAAAATCTTAAGAGTTGGGAGAGCTTAAAAGCATGAACTTAAGCCGGGCGTGGTGGCTCACGCCTGTAATCCCAGCACTCGGGAGGCTGAGGCAGGAGGATCAGTGCGAGTTCGAGACCAGCCTGGGCTACAAAAGTGAGCTCAAGGCTAGCCTGAACTGCATAGTGAGACCCTGTCTCAAAAAGACAAAAAAAAAAAAAAAAAAAAAAAGCATGAACTTGATCTTTGTATTTCAGTTTAATTACATTTCTGATTAATGAATGTTACCCTAACACTTTCCCAAATGTCCACAGTGCACTAACTCTTGCATCCTTGTAGCTCATAGCATGGCATCCGATTACTCGCTTTTTTCTGTTCTCATATACTATGTGTGCTTCTAAGGTCAGGAGCCCTCTGAGGACTGGGATGTGCCTTTTACACAGCTTGCAGCACAGAATCAGGTGTGGCAGCCACAAGAAAATACATATGCAGTGGAACACTGCTTCACGTCTTGCCATTGACTTCTAGTGCTTTGTTAATTTACAACAAAAGTGAACCAACCCCAGCTCCCCCAGAGCAAAGGTTCTGGATAGATGTGGCCATTCTGACAATAGCTGATGCCTCTTTAAGAGGACGGAGGGGGCTGCTGAATCCAGGCATGAGTGATGTGTGCTGATAAAAGGTTAGGGAAGAGATTCCATGTCTCTTCCTTTCTGTTACCACATTCTTTCCTCGTAACTCTCATCAGAAAGGTGGTCATCCTGACCCAGTGTACCTGAACTTCATACCGCCGCCTTGTGCTGGCTGACAGCTTCTCTGGGGCTACCACACTCACGATGGGAACAACTGTTGCTCCATGGATTTCAAACAAACCTGAGGCAAAGAGAGTTTCAAGATTTAAGGCTTTCTCTGGGCTCAGTTTCTAGAACATACTACAGAGAACGGCAGTTTATTAGCAGACATCCTGTCATGCTCCCATGGTTAGCTTGCACCTGTGTCTTGTTTCTGTCTCTGCAACAAGCTGAACTTGATGGGGAGAAGCCCAGAACCGTAGCACCCTCAAGTAGGAACAACATGATGAGACAAGATGAGCATCCGAACCTCAAGCAATCAAACCTAGTAGCCTCAAGTTTTAATACTTGAAGTTAGTGTGCATAGAAGAGAAAGACCTAAGTTTATTGAAAGCCAAATATGGCTTCTCATGGGCTTTACTGGAACATTCCTTCAGTAGGGTTGATGGAGGTGATAACCATCTCATGAAAACAAGTCCTCTGTATGGGTGGCGGGAGACTTTTCAGAAAAATTATCCATATTTCATGAATAAACTAAGTTGAAGAAATATTAAACTACTTATACTTTTTTTTTTTTTTTGGTCAGACTGGGGTTCAAACTCACAACCTTGCATTTGCCAGAAAGGCAATTGTGCCATCAAGCTATCTCCCCAGCCCCGTTAAACTACTTATAAAGTAGACAGTAAGAGCTATAACAGGATTAGAAGAGTCACCCAAACTCTAGTTGTTTCATCTTGTTCTAGGTAGGATGTGGGCTTCAAAGCTTAGGTTAATTCCATATGGTATAATTCACTGTCTACATATTTAAAAGGTATTTCTTTTTCTTTTTTTAAGAAAATTTTATTTATTTATTTATTTATTTATTTATTTATTTATTTATTGTTTCAGAACCTTTATTTATTCACTCATTTTTATGACCGGCTCAGCCCACCTTGAGGGCAGGACTGGCGCAGCACGTGGTGTCGGGGATCGAACCAGGGTCCCTGAACCTGCCCAAGCTTTCCCAAGCAAGTGCTTTAGACTACTGAGTCATACTGCCAGGCCCCTAAAAGGTATTTCTAATAAATAATTCTCTATGTCTATAAGTGCTTCAAACAAACACACACAAGCATTATTAGGTTCAGATTATAATTAGTAATTATACCTGAAGCATTAGAAAATGACCCCTTCAGATTTTGCACTGCAAGGTTATCAGAAGCTTCTCTAAAAACAAACAGAATATAATTAGGAAACAGTCAATAAGGCAAAAGCAACACAGATAATTTACAGTAAGCTCTACACACAATAAGTCACTTTTTTTCTACTGAATATGAAAACAAATTCCTCTTTGGTTACTAGTGGAAGGAAAAAAGAAAACAACAAAACTGTACTTAGTTATGCTTCTGGCCAAAAGCAAGCATAAAAAAATATAAAGGATATTATTTCAAGTTAACAAATGCATAAAGAAAACATTCTGACTTATTCAGCTGGGCCTGAAATCCTGGCCCCACACAACTCGTTTCAGTGAATTATAATGGGTGTTCCTTCCGCTCCCTTCATAATACCTGGAAACATTGGCGTCGGCAGCCCCACCTTCATGGTGGCAGCAGCCCTGGCGACTGCCCTCAGGAGAACATTGGTAAATAAGGATATTCTTTCAAAAGCTGTGAATGGATGTTCTTTCAAATGCTGTGAATTAATTTAAAGCCTTTGAGTAACACAACAGCACTCTATCTTGGGAAAACAGGGAAATACTTATTCACATGGAGGATAGACTTAACCCTTCCCTACTAAAATTAAATTCCACCTACCCTTTTAAGTGTTAACAATGTCCACTACACTCATAGTTATTTAGAGAGGTATTTTTTTCTTAATGCTGCCTGATTTGAATCTGTAGATGTAAAGACCTGGTGATTTCAAAAATATCATATTTCCTCAGAAAGCCTGACAGTGGATCTACCAAAGCCCAGGGCACCTGGGAAGGGCTGGGGGCACAGGAGAAAGGTGACTAGAAGGTTTACTTTCTTTTTTTTTTTTTTAATTTTTTAAAAATTTTTATTTATTTATTTTTCTTGTTTCAGAAACTTTGTTTATTCACTCATGTTTATGGCCGGCTCAGCCCGCCCTGAGGGCAGGGCTGGAGCAGCATGTGGTGCCGGGGATCGAACCGCAGTTCCTGAAGCTGCCCAAGCCTTCCCAAGCAGGCGCTTTAGACCACTGAGCCATCCCGCCAGGCCCCTAGAAGGTTTACTTTCTAAGCCAGGATTTCTGAGTCTCTGCACTGGGTGGAGTAAAGTGGGGTGTGTCAGTCCTGTAAATGCTGTCGGGTGCTTTAGCAGTGTCCCTAGCCTCTGTTAAATACTAGTAGCACCCCAAAGTTAGGACAGCAAAAATGTCTCCAGATATTGCCACATGTACCCTGGGTACAAGATGAACACAGCTTGAGAATCACTGATGTAAACCAAAAACAGTGTTGCTGGTATTATCTGATTATGAGTATTTATCTATACCCAAGTGTTGTAAACACACAGGAAAGCTTAATTAAACAGATGACCACAGTAAAAATTTGGAGCTGGCTGTGGTGGTGCGTACCTACAATCTTAGCACTCTGGGAGGCTAAGGCCAAAATACAGCAAGATCAAGCTCAGCCTGAGCAATTTAGTAAGTTAGTTCACACCAATGGAAACATTTTTCAAGAAATCCGTGAAAGTAGAATATCTGTCAGTTTTAAGAAGTCTTTCTCTCTCTCTCATTCATTCATATATATATATATATATATCCCTAGCCCTTGAAAAGTTTTTTAGTCATAATACTTTTACCTTACTTTGCTATATTCATATCCAGCAGGCTGAACCAATTTATTTTCCATCATGAATATGTGAGATATTTTCCCAGAACATATTAAATCTTTCAAATTACATGGATGAGATGCTGCTAGAATTCACCAACAGCACAATGAGAATAAGATAATGGCAGATAGCTTTGGGCTCCCCAGGGCTTTCAAAATAATAATAATAAATTCTTGGAAATGTTACTGCTGTGGTTTGGATTTAGCTTGAATAGCTTGAATAACCTTCCCAAGGTTCATTTGCTAGAAGCCTGGTCCTGGTGTGAGAGGTGCTGCAACTTCTAGAAGGGGAGACCTGTTGGGAAATAATCATTCACACAGGCAGGGTCTGGGAAGAGACGAGTGCTGGTTACCACGTGAGGCTCCCTGTGCTTGTTCTGCCAAAGCTGCTCTGTGCTTCTGGGAGGTGGTGAACAGGGTCTCACCAGAGGCTGAGCAGATGGAGCTCCCCTAACTCTAAGCTTAATGCTTTTTCTTATAAAGTACTCAGCCTTGATTATTTTGTAATAGTTTTGAAAAACAAATGTTAAGAGATAAGACTAGTGTTATGTAACAGTCATAATTAGGCTTCCAACTGCATTACTCAGAACCAATAAAATATTTCATTTAACAGGGTCAACTAAGATCGCTAATCCTAGTTTCCACCCCTTCATTGAACTCATGCCCTTGAGCTTGCCAGGCAAGCACTTATGCTACAGAGCTATTCCCCCAGCCCCAAAATATTTCATTTAAAGTAATTCTGATATGTCTTTAGTTCCCAGAAGGATTAACTTAACTCTTAAAACAAATTACACAGGTTCTACACAAATAATTGGAACTAGTCTCCTCAGGTTGTTTACAAAGTTACCTGATATTCCGCTCATCACTGACTTTAGTCCTTAGTTTCTGCACCACATGGTCCACAAGATCAGACTCCAGCACACGCTTCTCTGTTTGCCTTTCCTTCTCAAAGGACTTAACCTTAAACAGAATGAAAAAGGTTCATTATGTGTAGGTTTCCAAAGTCAAAAATGGCACTTGAAGTACTATAGTAAGAGTACTAAGTCGGGGCCCGGCAGGATGGCTCAGTGGTCTAAAGTGCCTGCTTAGGAAAGCTTAGGCAACTGCAAGGACCCCAGTTTGATCCCTGGCACCACATGCTGTGCCAGCCCTGCCCTCAGGGCAGGCTGAGCCGGCCATAAAAATAAATAAATAAATAAATAAACAAACAAAAGTTCTGAAACAAGAAAAAAATTTTTATTTATTTATTTATTTACTTTATTTTTTCTTGTTTCAGAACCTTTGTTTGTTTATTCACTCTTTTTTTTTATGGCTGGCTCAGCCTGCCCTGAGGGCAGGGCTGGCACAGCATGTGGTGCCGGAGATCAAACCGTGGTCCCTGAAGCCACCCAAGCTTTCCCAAGCAGGCGCTTTATTTTATTTATTTATTTATTTATTTATTTATTTATTTATTTATTTATTTATTTATTTATTTATTTATTTATTTATTTCTTGTTTCAGCTCCTTTGTTTATTCACTCATTTTTTATGGCTGGCTCAGCCCACCTCAAGGGCAGGGCTGGCGCAGCATGTGGTGCTGGGGATCGAACCGCAGTCCCTGAGGCCGCCCAAGCTCCCAAGCAGGCGCCTTAGACCACTGAGCCATCCCGCTGGGCCCAAACAAGAAAAAAATTAAGTAAAAAAAAAAATACTAAGTCAACAGTTTAGGTGAGTGGTTATTTTATTTTATTTTATTTATTTATTATTTTTTTCTTGTTTCAGAACCTTTATTTGTTTATTCACTCATTTTTATGGCCGGCTCAGCCCGCCTGGCGCAGCATGTGGTGCCAGGGATCAACCTGCAGTCCCTGAAGACACCCAAGCCTTCCCAAGCAGGCGCCTTAGACCCCTGAGCCAGCCTGCCGGGCCCCGTGAGTGGTTCTTAACCAAGGGCAACTTTACTTTCTAGGGAATAGCTGGGCATACTTGGAGACACATTTGGATGTCATGACTCTGTGTGTGTGTGTGTGTGTTCCTGGCATCTTCAAACGGGATATTAGCGGGCAGAGGCTGGGGTGCTGCCTCACAAGGGCAGCCCCCTAAAACAAACAAGTATCTGAAAGTACTTGAGACACCTTGGTCTAGTTCAGATTTGTTTACTATAGGTCATAGATTTTTCTTTTTAAAAGCCCATATAAATCAATCACTTGATTCATTTACAGATTCTCCCCCTTTAAATACCCACTGGTTGGCCACTACAGTTTCTTAGGCCTCACCATCTCCGACTCCTCCCATCCTGCACAAATCCAGATGCTGTCTTCCACTGTATGGCACCTGTCCTGTCACCTCTGAGCCATGGCCAACAGCCTGGGGTAGCCTAATTTGTGTCACCTTGCTTAAGCTAAGAACTAAACTAAAACTAAGAATGTCTTAGTTTTTCTCACTCCATTTCATGATACACATCCTTACAGGTGAACTTTTCTCAAATATAATTCAAGTCCCCCTTGGCACATCAAAACATTCATTGGCTCCCAAATTAGCTGTTAAAAAGAAAAAAATCTGAATTAAACTCCTTAGCTGGGAGCTGGGGCTGTTCACAATCCAGCTAGAGGCACTCTGGCTGGAATTATTCTACTGTATTATAACCCTTTTGTCTCATTCATAAGAATGAGTTCATTCCAGTATGCCAGTTCCGGAGAGGCAGGCATCTGTCCATTGGCTTATCTTTGAGACAACCTACTAACAATGTTCTGCAGCTTTTGCTGTTTGCTCTAAATGCTCACAAGGCCATTTCAGCACATTCCTACCACCTGCCCATCCTTGGGCCCAGCACAGACCCCACATCATTCTGAATCCCTCCCTGCTGCCTCTGACATACTCTTCCCAGGCTGCCCAGAACTCTCTGCAGGATCTGATGGTATTGAGCATACTAAAGCTCATATTCATGTACAAATGTCTTAGGTTCCTTAGCAAATTTTTAGGATCCCTGACAGCAGAGGATATCCTCATTCTATATCCTCATGGCCCTACACTCAATCCCTCCCATTTTGTAAATGCTTAAAATACATTTGACGGGGGCCAGGGAGATAGTATGGAATCTAAGTGCCTGCCTAGCAAGTGCAAAGACCCAGGTTTGATTCCCAGTGCAGTATGCCATGCCTGCCCCACACCCAGCCAGGCATCAAAACCAGGCATGGTGGTGCACACCTATAATCCCAGTGCTGGGGAGGCTAAGACAGGAGGATCAGTAGAAGTCTGAGTTGTGTAGCAGATCCTGTATCAAATAAATAAATAAATAAATAAATAAGATTTTTTAAAAAATACATTTGATGAGTGGATAAATGAAGCAATGTCTGGCTTTTCAAAGAGGAAAGTGATGTCACCGACCTATCTATCAGAGGCAGAAGCAAGGCTGAAAAGTGCCTGGCTGGGATAATATGAAATAAATGAGATTATGTGTAACAGTGATAAACATGGAGACTTGTGCATTTATTTATTTATTTATTTAATCATTTATTTATTTGAAATAGGGTCTTGCTTGTTATTTAGGCTGGCCATGAACACATTATGTAGTCCAGAATGGCCTCAAAACTGCAGTAATCCTCTAGGATTACTAGGATTATAGGCATGTGCCTCCATGAGCAGCAAGTGTGATTAAAACTCTCATTCTGAAGCCAATTTTTTTCTTTGTCTTTTTGAGACAGGGTCTCACTGTGCAGTTCAGGCTGGCCTTGAGCTCACTTTTGTGGCCCAGGCTGGTCTCGAACTCTCACCGATCCTCCTGCCTCAGCCTCCCGAGTGCTGGGATTACAGGCGTGTGCCACTATGCCTGGCGCCAATGGGTTTTAGTTGAGAAAACTTCACTATGAGCCAGAAGAGCACAGGTTGCTGAGTGCTAGCTTATTTATAGATTGTATTAGGAGAAGTGTGGTATCTGGATTATTGAGGCTGGAAGCCCTCTTGATTTAATCAGATCATGAAGACAGCATTAGGGTCATATTTATAGGGCGAGCTCCATAAAATAAAGTAAGTCTAAAGGAGCTTAACTAGCATGGTTGTGGATATGAAAATCATGACATGAGGAATGGTTTAAGCTAATGGAATGTGTGAGTTAGAAAACAGGAGCTAGACATAGGGAGGCTGAGTCAGGAGGATCACAAGTTCAAACCCAGCCTGGGACACTTAGTGAGATCCTATCTCAAAACAAAAAAATAAAGAACTTGGGATATATCTTAGTGTGAAGGCCCTGGTCTCAATCTCCAGTATAAAAGGGGCGTATACTGTAAGTGACATGGTAGCTGTCCACTAAAATTTATTTTAGAGGAGAAAAGAGAATTAGATGTATTATTTTGACCAGGCTGGAGGGCAGACCTATAGCCAGTTAGTGTAAATTTTGGAAGCACATTATGGTTGAACATTTTTAAATGTTCTAATAATCATAGCTGTGGATTATAGCCTTGGAACTATGGAGTAAGGCTGGATGTTGTCCCTTAGTGAATCTGCAGGAGCAGTCACTGCCTTGTGGAGGCTGTATTGATGGAATTTTAGGTTATTTATCGTCTTGTGACTTAAGCAGACCAATAGTGGGGACATCATATACCATGCAGGGGAAGCCGGCTGTCAGAACTGCTCTCCTATCTGAAACAATCACATAAACAAGGTTTTTGGACATGGAGAGCAAGCAGTGGTGAACTGTTATTCCTGAGAAGAGAATGGATCAGAGCCCAGAGCACTCTAGTACAGTTTCCAGCCTGTGGTGCAGGGAACAGAACTTAACAAGGAGGAGAATTTGCTCAGGAAGGGATGGGTCTTGCCGAGCTGAGGAGACAGATCAGAGTTAGACCAAGCTGACTGGAAACTGGGGGTAGACATAGAAGAGAGCTTCTTGCTCACCAAGAAATAAAGATTTCTGAAGGTTGCAGGGCCTCCACTTGAGCCATCTGTCTCATGGATGAGAGGAGGCAGCCTGAATCTTGGGAAAAGGCCTGGAATAATAATTTCTGCAAGTTAATGTGCTGAGAGTAGTGCTTGTTCACACCAGAGTGGAGAGGCCTCTCACACGGGGCTCAGGCCGAACCCTCTTATGGGTAGTGTCCTGGAAACGGGCTAAATTAGTAGTAGGCCATAGCCTAGATCTACCCTAGCAAGGCTTCAAATCAAGCCCGAAAAACACCAATCAGAATTCAAATCTCTTATGTACAACCCAGAACAAAGCCCAGCAGTACTGATAGGAACATAAGAGAACCATAATGCAGCACTCCATATAATACGTGTACCACAATTAACCAGAAATCACTGGGCATATAAAATGACAGGAAAATACAGCTCATAATCAGGAACAGTATCAACAGAAAAACAATCTCAGAAATGTCAGAGAATGCAATAAATATTTTAAGAATGTAAAGGAAGGACAAACATGGCAGTGCATGCCTGTAATCCTAGCTGCGACAGGAAGATCCCAAATTTGAGTGTGGGGATGCAGTTTATGTGTGTAGGCCCTGGGTTTACTCAGTACTGGAAGAAAGAGTGCAGAGAGAGTGAGGATAATGATGAGATGAGAAATGAAGGCATATAAAAGACATAAACATAAGCTTCACGGGAAAAAGTGCAGTATCTGAAATGGGATGCAATGGACAGGACTAAGAGCAAACTTGACACTGCAAAAGAAAAGGTCATTATATTATTCAGGCTGGAGCAGACAGACAGTGAAATAAAACGAAGACACAGGGTCTCTGTGAGCTATGGAACAATACTGAGATGAACATATGGTAACCAGCATCCCAGAAGGTAAAATTAAACAAGAAAGAAAAATTTCCACATTTGATGAAAGCTATAATCCTATAATTTAAGAAATGCCAAAGCATTAGGAATATCAAGGCAGATCATAATTAAATTGCAGAAAACCAACGGTAGAAGAAAATCTTCACAGCTGCCAGAAAATGAAAAACATATTATAGAGGATTAAAGCACTCTTTCACAGAAACCATCATATGAGAAGAAAATAAATAACTTCAAAGTGAAAAAAGAAGAAAAAAAATCAATCTTCAATTCTGTAACCACCAAAAAAGTACATTTCAAATATGAAGGCAAAATGAAACCTTTTTCAGACCAGAGGAGCTGAGAGAATTCATTACCAGTAGAATTGCACTACAGGAAATAGTGCTTCAGTAGATGAGAAGGACATCAGAGTGAAATCTGGCCCACAAGGGAACAAACAGTGCCAGAAACAGTAACTGTGTGGGTACGGTATAAAGGGCACATGCTCACTCATGTAAAAGACTCTTTAAAATGTAACTGGTGAATTAAAAAATGTATTAATGCATTGTAAGGCTTATCTTGAAAAATCAACAATAGCACAAAATGTGAGGGGAAAATGGGAGGACATAATTTATGCCTGTTATGCAAGGATACAGTATTTCTTTCTTTTTTTTTCCCCAAGTCACAGACTTTTATTTTTTAATATTTATTTATTTATTGTTTCAGAACTTTTGTTTGTTTGTTTGTTTATTTTTATGGCCAGCTCAGCCTGCCCTGAGGGCAGGACTGGTGCAGCATGTGGTACCGGGGATCGAACCGTGGTCCCTGCAGCCGCCTGCAGGCGCTTTAGACTACTGAGCCATCCTGCCGGGCCGATACAGTATTTCTTAAGGCAAAATGCAGTAAGTTAAAGATGTATACTACCAACCTTTGAAAAGCCCCTAAAAAAGCCTGCTGAAAACAGTTATAGGCAATACATTAGTAGTAGACATAAAATGTAATACAAAATTCACTATAAAAGAATTTATGAAGATAAACAAAAAAAGAATGAATAAAAAAAAAACAGAACAGATTTAAACACAACTGATTGGGGCTGGGGAGATAGTTCCGTGGCACAAGTGCTTGCCTCGCAAGTGCAAGGTCATAAGTTTGAACCCCAGTCCTGCAAAGCAAAACAAAACAAAACAAAACAAAAAAACCACAACTGATTTAGTAACTACATTAGATATAAATGGTCTAATCCAATTAAAAGGCAGAGATAATAGTCGGTAAAAGAGCAAAACTCATCTAATGACTATGTATTAAAAACTCACTAAGGGGCTGGGGAGATAGCTCCGAGGCACAAGTGCCTGCTGGGCAAGTGCAAGGTCGTGAGTTCGAACCCTGGTCCCACAAAAAATAAAATAAAATAAAATAAAATAAAAAATAAAAACTCACTATAAAGATATACAAGTTACCAATAAAAGGATGGAGAAAGAGAAGTAATGCAATACTAACCAAAAGATTTCAGATAGGCTGGGTACAAATGCAGACATCTGCAGTCACAGATATTTGAAAGGCTGTTATAGAACTATGAATTTGAGGTCGGCCTGGGCAATTTAGTGGTAATCTGCCTCAGAATCGGGGAGGTGGTAGTGGGGTTGGAATGCAACTCAGTGATAGAGCATTTGTCTAACATATGCAAGGGCCTGGGTTTAACTCCAATAACCACACCACATCACACCACACCAAACCAAACTAAAGCAACTAAAAACAAAACAAAACCTTAGGAAAGGATTTAAAAATAGTAAGTAACACTAGGAGACTTAAAATGGTGGTAAAGACTACCAGTAAAGTACAGCCTTTCCAGAACTTGGAATCAAGACACTCAGAAAACAATGTAGTGAAGAAAAAAAGAAGCAGGTCTTTGGAAATCAAGAACCAATAGGAAGACCTGGCGGGATGGCTCAGTGGTCTAAAGCGCCTGCTTGAGGAAGCTTGGAAGGCTTCAGGGACTGTGGTTCGATCCCCGGCACCACATGCTGCACCAGCCCTGACCTCGGGGCAGGCTGAGCCGGCCATAAAAATGAGTGAATAAACAGAAGTTCTGAAACAAGAAAAAAATAATAAATAAAATAAAAATTCTTTTAAAAAAAGAACCAATAGGAAAACTAGAAACTACAGAGAAACTGGAGAAAGTAAATGTAACACAGAGAAAATAATGAAGCAGCCCAGAATGCTAACCCTGGCTTGCAGGGAGGGAGACCTTTCTCTATCAACACAAGGTAAGCCTAGAGCAATCAGCAGCTAATGGGAGAAACAACAGTCCCAATGAAACTTAAGGTCGATCTAATGCCAATACTTCCTAAGTTCTTCATTGAAACTGAAAAGGAAGAAATATTTCCAAACTCATCCTGGAATCCAGCATTACCTAGATTCCAAATATCAGACAAGGACACAACTAAAAATGGAAACCATGGGCCAGTCAGTCTCTTTAATGAAAAGACTCAAAGATCCTCAACAAAATACCAGGAAATAGAATGCAATGAGTTACCAAAAACATCACACATCATAACCAAATATGTTTCATCCCTGGGATGCAAGGATGGTTCAACATAAGCAAATCTATAAATACAATACAGCAAATAAACAGAAGCAAGGAAAAAAAAAAATCACATGATCTTTTGAAGAAATGTAGAAAAAGACTTTCACAAAATCCAACATTTATTCATAATAAAAACCCTGAAGAGAAAAGGCATACGTTAGAGTGATGGTGAATCTTTTAGAGACTAAGTGCCCCAACTATGATCCAAAAGCCACTTGTTTATTGCAAAGTGCCAATGTTGCAACTGAACCTGAGTACTCAGGTTTTAATTTAGAAAAGACTATTACCTGATGTTTGGCTACTGGGGTGAGTTGGCTTGTGTAGCACAGAGGGGCTCTGTGTGCTTGCAGTATCATGTGTGTCCTAGGTTTGTGACCACTGGTATCTTAATCTGATAAAGCCATTTATAATAAATTTATCAATGTCATTTTTTTTTTTTTTTTTTTTGGTCTTTTTGAGACAGGGTCTCACTGTGCAGTTCAGGCTGGCCTTGAGCTCACTTTTGTAGCCCAGGCTGGTCTCCAACTTGCACTGATCCTCCTGCCTCAGCCTCCCGAGTGCTGGGATTACAGGGGTGCGCCACCACATCCGACAATCAATGTCATATTAAATGGGGGGAAACTGACCATTTTTTCTTCTAAAATCAGAAAAAGACAAGAATATTCAAGAATGTTACCACTCTTCTTTCATATAGTACTTAAAATTTTAGCCAGAGCAAACAGATAAAAGAAATCAAAGAGAAATGTATAGGAAAGGACACACAAACTGCCCTTATTCACAGATGACATGATCCTTTATGCAGAAGACCCAAACAGCTCCACCAGAAGATGCCTCCAACAACCAAATTCAACAAGGTAACAAGATACAAAAACATTCCACAAAACCAATGGCATTTGTGTACATCAATAATGAGTGCACTGAAAAAGAAATTAGAAAAATAAAACTATTCACAATAGTTTCAAGAAAAATTAAACATTTAGGAATTAACTTCAGGGGGGGGGGGGCAGGGGAGATAGCTCCATGGCACAAGTGCCTGCCTGGCAAGTGCAAGGTTGTGAGTTCAAACCCTGGTCCTGAAAAAAAAAAAGAAAGAAAGAAAAGGAATTAACTTGAAAAGGAAGTGAAAAACTTCCACATGATAAACATTTCAGTATTCTGAAGAAGTCAAAGAAGACATCAGAAAATGGAAAGACAGGCAGAATCAATATTGTCAAAGTAGCCCTACTTCCAAAACTGATATACAGTTTTAATACAATGCCATTCAAAATACCAACTGCATTCCTCAAACTAGACAAAATCTGAAAATTCATATGGAGCAAGACAACCAGAATAACAAGGGCAATACTGGGCAATAAAAGCTAAGCAGGAGACATTATTATACCTGACTCAAGTTATATATTTCAAAGTTACAATGATAAGAATAGTGTGGTACTGACAAAATCAGCCATGGATCAAAGGAACAGGAGACAAGATACAGAAATAA
Organism: Myocastor coypus; assembly: GCA_004027025.1. Classification (NCBI taxonomy): domain Eukaryota; kingdom Metazoa; phylum Chordata; class Mammalia; order Rodentia; family Myocastoridae; genus Myocastor; species Myocastor coypus. The sequence continues at coordinate 16,894 of PVJA010004209.1, read as the reverse complement.
CCCTAAACACACTCAGCCATGTGACATTTGACAAATAGGCCAAAAACATATGCTGGAAGAAAGATGGGCTTTTAAACATATGCTGGGAAAACTGGCTATGCACATTCAGACGACTGAGTCTAGATACATATATCTCACCATGAACTAAACTCAAATAGAAATGGACTGTCTTAGTTACTTTTCTCATTGCTTGGAAAAACTACCAGACATCCACAAGTTAAAGGAGGCTAATTTTACTTCACACTTTACAGAGGTTTAAGTCTGCAGTCAGCTGGCTCCAACACAGAGTGGCGTGGCAGAGGGACATGGCAGAAGAGAAACAGTCCAGATCATGGGGGACAGGAAGCAGTAAGACTCTCTTTCCCTTTAATCCCATCCAAGTTACAAGCCTATTGGATGGTGCCAACTGTTATCCAGTGTTTGGCTTCCCATTATCAACACCCAGCCAACCAGTGGACTAATTTAGTTATCAACACCCTAATCCATATTAAAAAACCCTAGATTCAGACACCTCCAAAAAGCCCCACCTGGGAGTGCATGAAGCTTTTGGGGTACACCTAGATACAAGCTATAACACGAATGAAAGATCTGAATGTTAAAATAGAAACAATCTGCTGTAAGATAAAATAGGCAGGCATAGGCAAGGACTTTGTGAATAGAACCCCCCGGCACAAGAAACAACATCAAGAACCAACAGGTGGTTCTTGATATCAAATTGAAAAGCTTTTACACGGCAAAAGAAATAACCAACAGACTGAAGAAACAACCTATAAGATGGGAAAAACTTTTATGAGCTACTCCTCCAATACAGTACTAATATCTACAACATATAAAGAACTCAAGGGCCCGGCAGGATGGTTCAGTGGTCTAAAGCGCCTGCTTAGGAAAGCTTAGGCGGCTGCAGGGACCATGGTTTGATCCCCGGCACCACATGCTGCGCCAGCCCTGCCCTCAGGGCAGGCTAAGCCGGCCATAAAAATAAATAAACAAACAAAAGTTCTGAAATAAGAAAAAAAGAATTAAAAAAAAAAAAAAAAGAACTCAAGAAAATTGGACTTCGGAAGCCCGGCGTGGTGGCGCATGCCTGTAATCCCAGTACTCGGGAGGCTGAGGAAGGAGGATCGGTGCGAGTTCGAGACCAGCCTGGGCTACAAAAGTGAGCTCAAGGCCAGCCTCAACTGCATAATGAGGCCTTGTCTCAAAAAGACAAAAAAAAAAGAAAAAGAAACTTGGACTTTGGGGCTTGGCAGGATGGCTCAGTGGTCTAAAGTGCCTGCTTGGGAAAGCTTGGGTGGCTTCAGTGACCGCCTTTCAACCCCCAGCACCACATGCTGCGCCAGCCAGCCCTGCCCTCGGGGCAGGCTGAGCCGGCCATAAAAATGAGTGAATAAACAAAGATTCTGAAACAAGAAAAAAATAAATAAATAAAATAAAAAATTCTTTAAAAAAAGAAAATTGGACTTCCAAAAATAAAAGACCTAAGTAAAAACTGGCAAATGAAATAAACAGTTCTCAGAAGAAATACAAATGACCAATATATATATATATGAAAGAAATGTTCAACATTTATGACATAAGCATAAATATTTCATGGCTTCTTTTAGATGAGAAGTCTGAAGTATAAATATTTTAAAGAACAAAATAAAAGGCAGGTAATGGAAAACAATGAGATAGATCTTTTGCAAATGGGAAGGGGATCTCGAGATGGAAGAAAGGGGAGACAGGGAAGAGGAAGAGAAAATAAAAAGAACTAAGATGTGTTATATACAAGTCACAACTCCCCATGATGAACTGAAAATAGTTCTCTGGTCACAATGGAATTGAACTAAAAATCAGGAAAGATAATAGAGAAATACACAAACACTTTAGAAATTAAGCCACAAATTCTATGTAACTATAATTCAGAGAAAATCATAAAGGAAATTATAAAACATTCTGAACTGAGTGAAATTGGAGTCCTTCATATAAAAAAGTGAGATGCAACTAACTCACTGACTTAAGAGTATGGTGTACAACATTAAATTCTGACTCAGAGTCAGTGAATTAAGCTGGATACTGGAAATTTTCTTTTTCCTTTTTCTTTCTTTCTTTTTTTTCTTTTTTTTTTTTTTTTGCCTTTTTGAGACAGGGTCTTGCTATGCAGTTGAGGCTGGCCTTGAGCTCACTTTTGTAGCCCAGGCTGGTCCTGAACTCGCACCAATCCTCCTGCCTCAGCTTCCCTAGTGCTGGGATTACAGGCGTTAGCCACCACGCCCGGCTTTGGAAATTTTATTTTTCTATAAAAGACCAGACAATAAATTTTTTCCTTAGTATGAGGGACTGAACATAGGGCCTTCTCACTGAACTATATCCCCATCCCTTTTTGTTTTATGTTGTGACAAAATAAATTTGCCCCATCTGGGCTTGGACTTGGAATCCTCCTGTCTCCTCCCAGAGAGCTTGTGTTACAGGTGTGCATCACCATTATCTAGCCTACATAACAAATATTTAAGCTTTTTTAGGCCATGGCTTCTTCAAATTTAAATCTCTCTGTCAATAAAGTATAAAAATGATTTCTAGCTCATGGGCTACAAAAAATAGGCTGTGTCATGGATTTGAATATTGTTAATCCTGGGTTGAAAGTTTCACCTAAAAAGAATAAACTAAATCCAAGTAAATGGAAGAAAATGATAGAGAGGTCAATAAAATAGAAAACAAATGAACAAGCAAGAAATGAGAGATTATACTAAAGCTGGTTCTCTAAAGACAAGTGAAATTGATCAGCCAACCCCTAGCCAAGCAGATCAGGAAGAAATGAAGGAAACTGGACAAATTACCAATATCAGGAATGAAAGAGAGGCCATCATTACAGAGCGTAGGGACAGAGAAAATATAACAAAGGAATATTTGAAACCTTAGACATGGTGGGAAAATCCTGGGAAAGATGTGAACTAGTAGAGCTGTATACCTGTAGTTCTAGCACTCTAGAACTGAGGCAGGAGGATCACTATGAGTTTCAGGTCACCTTGGGCTACATAGCAAGTTCAAGGCCAGTCTGAACTACCTCGCAACACTACCTCAAACAATAACAAATGAGAAAGCAGTGCTAGCCAAATAGCTCAGTGGATTAAAGCCCCTATAAGCAGGTGCAGGGGCCAAGGGTTCAATCTCTGGGCCTGCTGAGCTGGCCCTACCCCCAGGGAGCACTGAGATAGCAACTGAGACTGGGTGTGATAGCATGTGCTTGTAATCCCAGCTCTTGGGAGGCTGTAAACAGGTGGATCACTACAAGTCCAATGTAGTAGTGAGACCCTGAACACCCTGTAGACAACAACAATGAAAAAAAGTAAAAGGCAGTCTGCAGCAATTTGTAAGTAGGCTTTAGGTCCATTTGGCTGCTCTACCAAATGCTTGAGAGTTTAATTGTACACAAAATCTTATAGAAAACGGAAGACTGAACATTATTCAACTCATCTTATGAGACCAACATCACCCTGCTGTCAAAACTAGACATTATAAGAAAAAAACAGGAAATGATGAAGTCTTTTTTTTTTCTTTAAAGATAACTAGGAAACACAGGCTGGGGAGATAGCTCAGGGGCACAAGTGCCTGCCTGGCAAGTGCAAGGTTGTGAGTTTGAACCACAATCCCACACACACAAAAAGAAGACAAGGCAGTAAGGTGGCACATCTATGAAGCTTTTCAGTTAAATACAACACAAAATTGGTGAGAAGGCAGTCAGAAGAAATGCCAGTTGGCAGAGATAGTTTCTTATTTTCTTAGATGAAGAAAGAATAAGGAGAGAAAGTAGGAAAAAATTAATATACTAAGAGATTTGTTTTGTTGTGGTGCTGGGGATCAGACCGACGGTCTGGTGCACACTGGGTGAATCTTCAGCTACTGAGCTGTGCCTCCAGCCCTTTCTACAGACTTTTAGGGAGGGTCTAGTTAAGTATACCAGGCAGGCCTGCAAATTTCCATCCTTTTGCTTCCACTTCTTCAGTAACCAGGATTCTATGTATGTACCACTGTGCTTTACTGTCATTTGGTTTTTAAAGTGTGAAGAAAAGAGCTCAGATGATTCTTCCTTGTCTTAAACCAGTGGGAGCGAACCTGGGGCACACATGCTACACCGGGCTGTGTGTATCACTGACAGCTCTCACTGACAGCTCCAATAGGTTCACCATCACTGCTTTATACATTTCAGGAAGAAGCCCAACATTCAGAGAGAGAGCTGAGATAATGCTTTCCATCCCCACTCAAGGCCAAGGCCCCAAGGGCAAGGCCAGTCCCTCCATGGGTACCTGACCATTGAATCTCGAAACATTTTCTATAGCCTTTACCTTGACATGGCTTCCTTCTTTATCCGAGACAAGGGCCACATAGGTGATTTCATGGTGTCTGCAGTACTCCTGTAATTCCTCTTGGGACTGAAACAAAGAAACAGATGATCAAATAAACTCAGAGTACCTGCAGCTGCTTCAAGTCATCAAGGAGAACGACAAGACTTTTCAATCACATTCCCAAAGCGATTTGTTGAGTGTGCTGACTTTGGGGACATAAATATTAAGCAAGAAAGCGTAGATTTCAAAGAAGGAGCAAAACTTTATTTTGCCTTTATATTCACTGCTCTAAGGGTTCATGAACACTCAGTGTGGTACACCCAGGAAGAGGTTCTTCACAGGTTTGAAGCTTAATGGAAGCTACCAAGAATCCCACCACACATGTGCCTATAGCTGTGGAGCTTAGAGGTGAAGCAGGAGTCATGTGCCAAGGAACGCATGAGGCCCTGGGGGAGACGGGGCTGGAGAAAGTTCTCCCCTGAGGCTCCACAAGGAGTTATACCACAGATACCTTGCAGCTTTCAGATTTCTGACTTTGAGAAATTGAGATTAAAAAACATGTGGTTTTTTTTGTCTTTTTGAGACAGAGTCTCGCTATGCAGTTGAGGCTGGCCTTGAGCTCACTTTTGTAGCCCAGGCTGGTCTTGAACTCATATCGATCCTCCTGCCTCAGCCTCCCGAGTGCTGGGATTACAGGCGTGTGCCACCACGCCTGGCAAAAAAAAAACATGTTTTAAGCTACTAAGTCTATAGTAATTTTTTACTATGGCAATCAGAAATTAATATAGGCAGCAACTCTAACCACTCTGATAAAGATTTTGATAGACTCTAACAGTGAGAGGACTATTGTCCAGAAGCCACAACTATATACTTTACACCCAGGTACTTCCTGTCCCATTACCTGTGACCAGTCGTACATGATTTCTGCTGTGATTCCAGCCGACCAGAGTTTCTGGGTTAGGTTGATTGCCCTGGACATGGACATTTGGCCAACACTTACAACCAGAAGGTCACAAGAGCTTACTGTAACCTGGATAGGGAGAGAGTAGACACACATGGTAGGCAGCTCCACAGGGATGGACATGGGGCCAGCACCAGTGGGGAAGAGCCGCTCCCAGCATACAGGCATGTCGCATCTTGCACAATGGTGTGCAGAAGACGCTACTTCAAGAGACTTTCATATTCTTATTGTTAAGATAGAAAATTTAACTACCCTGAGTCATCAGGAAGATATATTTACCTCTGTGGAGATGGATGTTGCCTGAAACACAAGGGACAAAGAATATTTCTAGCTTTGTAGAATACAGCAGGCATTTTGAACAAGGAGTTTAACAAGAGTCTGTGAACCACTAGAACATATGGCTTTTACATAGTACCTTACTGATAAGTACAAGTAAGTTGTTGGTGGTCTCCTCACTGGAGAGAAGAGGGTAAGGAATGGGAGATGAGGGTAACACGGATGCTTGGCTTATCTGCTGTCAGAGGACTCTTTCTGCAACCCTTGGTCTACGGCTGTAGGACTGTGTAAATATCTGTGTGGCCCTCTTCCCTGTTCCCCGGCATACACCTCCTAAAATTCAGGGAATCTTCTGGGGGATGAGTGTCTTTTTCTGTGCTAATGAGGTGATTGACATCGGGGTAGTCACTGGAATAACCAAGACAGTATTAGAGGATAACAGCTTCCAGTCACCCCTACCCCCCAGCCCTTGGGGAAGAAATGGGCTGGACACTTAAGTTGACCACCAATGACCAAAGCTCCATTCAATCACCTCAAAAGGAGAGGGTTAACAGAATATCCAAGCAGGCAGTGAGTATCCTGGAGGATGATATGGCCCTAGAAGGCACGCCAGCACAGTGCCCTTTCCAAGGACCTTGCTTGGTGCACTGCATCTCCTTACCCCTTTGTCACGTCCTGTTAATAGGCCAGTGAATGCAGGTGAACATTCTCTGTGAACTTCTCTGACAAATGAGTTAGACAGGAGGAGGAAGTTTTGGGAACCCTGCTTTATAGCTGATGATGCAAATGGCATCAGAAGTCAGGAGGGTGGGGTGGTCACAGGGATGGAGCCCTCAGCCCATGGGATCTGGTGCTGGCTCCAGGCAGCAGAGGTTGTTGGACTGAACAGAATCTGAAGAGACCCAGTTGTGTCTGCTACTAAGCTGGGCCTCTGTAATGTGTAAGAGGGTAACAGGAGAATCTGAGCTGGTTTTATTCTGTTTAACTATAAAAGGCACATAACACTCTTGGACATGAAAGCTGTTTTAAAGCATACTGGAAGGCAAAGCTAGACTTACAGGTTCTTCCATGTTGAGAACAGCAGCAAATATCCTGTCTATTGCAATGCTGACACCAATGGCAGTGGGAACTGGCCCTAGAGCCTGTGGGCCCCTAAACTGGGGGATCTGTAGAGAGACAGAGAGAGAGCTCTGGTTATGGATCAGACAAGAAAAGTAATGATTAAACAGCAAGCTCTCTGTCAGTCACTTAGCATTAAGGGGTTCAAGGAGATGTACGTGTATGGTGGGGGGGTAAGACAGAAGCTGCATGGTTCAATATGGCGGCCACTAGCTACATGTGGCTGCTGAGTATTTGATATTTGGCTAACATGAACTGGTATGTGCTATACCCAGGCTGAAAACTCAGAATAAATGATGTAATAAAACAATGCAAAAAGCTGGGCCTAGAGAAAGCTCTGGGGTTAGTCGCCAGTACCGTGAAGCCTCCTACCTCAAAAATGGAAAATAGGCTGTAAGAAGTGAGTGTCGGCTTGGGGAGATAGCTTGGCGGTATGAGTGCCTGCCTGGCAAGCACAAGGACCCAAGTTTAATCCCTGGTACCGCACGCCACGCTGGCCCTGGACATAGGGCACACTGTGCCAGCCCTAAAACTAGGTGTGGTGGCACAGACTTGTAATCTTAGTACTGGGGAGGCTGATACAGGAGGATCACTGTAAGTCTGAGCTGTGTATGGAGATCCTGTACCAAGTAAAGAAATGAATGGATGAATGATTAAAAAAGATTACAAAGTAGGATGTGGTGCTACACCTCTGTAATCTCAGCACTCGGAGGCTGAGACTGGACAACTGTGTCGAGTTGGAGGTTAGCCTATACTACAACCTGATTTCAAAGCCAGCCTGCCCAGAAAAAATCGCTATCATAAAGAAATCAACTAATACCGAATGTGGGAGAGGCTATTGGGAAAAATAAACCTTTCTCCACTGTTGGGACTGTAGACTGGTACAACATTTCTATGGAAATTAGTGTGGAGATTCTTCAAAAAACTAGAATTAGAAGTCTCATTTAACCCAGTCATTCCCCTTCTGAGTATTTTCCCAAAATAATGAAAACAGTGACAAAGCACCCATGCTTATAGCAGCACAATTTGTCATAGCTAAGTCTTGGAAACAACCCAAATGCCCATGAACTGAGGTATGGATAAAAAAAGACGTGATATTTTTATACAGTGAAGCATTACTCAATTATAAAGAAAGATAAACTCAAGGCTTTTATAGGTAAATGGCAATTTGAGGCCAAACTGATGAGTGAAATAAATCAGACCCACATGAGTAAACATTATATTGTCACTGTAGTATAAGAACCTGAAAAAGCATATAAAATCAGAAAGATACAATAGATACAGTACAAGGGAAAGAAACTGAGCAAAAGGAATAAACAGTTCAGATGAGGGAAAGAGACAAAACAAAAAAGGAAGGTTAAAAAAATGTGTGTATATACATAGGATAGCTAAGATGATTGTACTACTAATTTCTATCAGTTTTTGGAAGGTAGTGGTTAATGTTTAAAATTTTTACTGTGACCAATTTTACATGCTTATATCTAGCAATCTGAACGACTACTCTGAAGACAACAATGTGCAATAACCAATGTGAATATCATTGTATATCATTTCTAATGTCTTATCTATTATTTTTATAGTCTCTTTAAAGTAAAATAAAAAGCTAGCCTAAACTATATAGTGAGATCATGTCTCAAAAAACAGAACAAAACAAAGCAGAATGAAAGTGAAATACATGGTTCACATTACATTTGCATGAATGATACAGAAATAATCATTTGCATTAGTAGCTAAACTTGTGTAGGTTTAAAAAATTTCAAAACAATAAGTTGAGGAAGAAATAAAATTAAGCCAGGACCACCAATCAGAAAAGGAGTACACACTCACCAGCAGGTCATATCTGCCACCAGCTGCGAGGATTTCAGGGACAGCCCTCTGTCTGCGTTTGATGAAGGCCACAAACTGGAAGATGATTCCATTGTGCTGTTGGACCTTGTACACCAAGCCCAAGTTGATCAAGACCTGCAGGGTGCAATGCCATGCAGTAATGTCAGGGGCTCAGGACCTCACATGGAACATAACCCTGAGAATGTGCTTCCCAATAGCAGGGACATTTAGTATAAACAAGATATTTAGCAGAATTTAGCAGGCCCAATGTCTACTTAACTACAGCCTTCCAAGCAAGAGAGATTCTGCTATCTTCAAGAATACCTCTTCTCTAAGGCTAACACAGTAAGAAGTACTGCATGTTAGGAACCTTGATGCTTGCAAAGAAATCTTGAGTTAAGCCACAATTATTACTAATTAATAAATGCTCCAAAAGAGAGAGCAAGAGTTTTCCAGGAGAATTAAAACATTCATTAGCACTAAAGAAATAAAACCCATTCCCCTCTTGAGCCATTATTAATGCTACCATCTTAAATGCTAGTATGAAAGAGTTGCCAAACCTGTAACTTTATGCCAAGTTTCTTCAACAATCCAACCACCTCTTCTAGATCTTTTAAGCCATACTTCACTAACTGGGCAACACCTGTTTTCTGTTTTATTAATGAATTTATCGTTGGTGTCAGGTCTTGCAAATCCCCCTTCTGCTCAATAAACTTGTAGAGCCGACACAGCTGGAAAACAAAGAGGCACAGTTAGCTACCAGTGTACAACAGGGGGAAAGGTATTTTAGCCTTGGCTGTAATCCTAAAACTCTCGCAGAAGTGGTTTACATGCACGCACGCATGCACGCATGCACACACACACAGTAGCAGAGTTAATACTGACACCTGCAAATCAGATCCTGTCACCAGCAGATCCTCTGCTGTATATCCTCAGGCCAATATGGTTTCTCTTTAACTTTCTCATCCTGACAAATTCCCATTACTGTGGCATATGAATGGATAGCCTACAAGGTACTGTCTGGCTTGTTGTAGTATAGAATTAGCCATTAGTTCCTTCCCCTCCCTTTGCTTGAACAATTCCTGTTTGGACCTTTGGGATTTCACCACCTGCCTGTAGCCTCCTGTCAATCTTTCATCTCCTCTGCTCACCCCTGGATTTTGGATGGAGAATTTGATTAGCTGTACTCATGGGTTGTCCCAGAATAGGGGTCTGGAGATGACTTGACTGTAGGCTAAACACAGAGCAGAAAGAAGAGGAGTAAACTATGGACACAGCCAGAGACAAAACTCCCAGGAGCAAAAATGGAAATGACTAACAAATGAAACTATAGCTATCCTAGACTATAGGCAGGCCTAGTTCATCTATCAATTGCCACAAGAAAGGTAGGAGCTGAACAAGATTCAGTTTAACAGAATCCATTAATCATAAATTAGTTGTATTTTTTAAAAATCCAAAAAGTATAAAAATTCCTATCTTCTATTTATTATTCTAAAAGTAGGGAAGTTAAATATAAAATCGTAAGTCTGAGTTTTTCCTAGGGCTGGGGATATGTTCCAGGATTGGAACCCCCAACTCTGCAAAGGAGAGAGGGGGAGACAGAGGGAGACTGAGACAGGAAATACTTCTCTCTTCATAATAAAACAAACAATAATTTCTTCTTGATAGATCTTACCACTAAACTCACCCCACTGACAAGATACCAGTAGCACTGGAGTCTGAATCTCTAGATTTTGGTCCTCAGCCCATCATCAACTAAGTCCTTGTGATTTTGGACAAATCAGACCTGAGTTTCAGTAGACTCCTCTGCACTACTTCTATACCCCTTTTTAATATGCATAGAGCTCCACTAAACAACAACAGGCAGGATGATCGCTGAAAGCTCGAGGCCAGTCTAAACTACAAAGCAAGGCCCTGTCTCATAAAAGAAAAAAGAAACAAATACAATAATGAAAGCACCAAATGCCAGTAAGAGGTACAGTGTCTTGGTCATATTCTTGGTATTATTATTAAGTGAGGTTTTCTGTGCAAAGGAGTGTGCTGTATATGTTTTAAGTACATGAAAATAGCATTCTTCATATTACAAAAATTTTCATTACTCCATATTTGCAGTAGATGATGATTATAACTAATATATTGTTATATGCATGTAACACATTTTTTAGGCCCTTTCTCTCCATTCTTCATACTTGAACATGAAATGACTGGGTCATTTGCATTATAGTTAATACCATTTCCCATGTAAAATATTCAAGGGTTAACCTGGCTCAATTTTCAAAACTGCGGGTGCTGTGCATCCAGTTTATCTTCTCCACCTCTAAGTGGGTGATGTCTCTCAACTGTGCCACGTGCGTGCTCTCATCAAAGTCGCTTTAACAAGCTGAGGACACATACACGTGTGCATGCCCCCGTGTGGCTTCCGAAGGCCAAGATGAACGAAGGAGTTGAATGCCGTCTGTGGACCTCCTTGTTTACTCCCAGCACCAGGCCTGCCTAGGACAGGAAGGAGTCCAGAAAACTGGCTCTGCCTGGCCTGTGCACAGTCATTTCAATCTGTTCCATATGTGAATTGCGCTGATGACCTCAAGACCGTGTAACTGCATGTCAGATCAGGGGCTATAAGGCTCCTGGGAAAGTTTTATTTTTAAAAATCTCTTATATAAATATTCAGGAAAATGTACAAAAGGCTATTGTTTTCTGTCATTTAGCCACTGCATCACACGAGGACTACTGTGCCACAGATCCGGGGTTAACCTGATGCCTATAAAGAGAACATAATCAACCTGTTTTTCATACAAGATTTTCCTTATTGCTGCTGAGATCAAATGTAAGATTTTAGTACAGTAGTAGTAAGTTTTTCAGGAAAGCAAAAGCTTTAATTCCGCTCTGAGGAGTAGGAAGTCGAGGGCAGGGTGAAGACCCCCAGGTGGACCTTTGTGCCTCCTGGCTCAATGGGATCCATGGCAGAAAGGGACACCTGGTACTGGGTACACTTAGCAGGAGGCTCTGCTAAGCAGGGGCTACATGGGGCTACAAGGGGAAGGAGCCAATAGGCAAGGAAAAGCAGGGTGATTACAGCACACCAAGAGGATGCATTCTGATCACAGCACTCTTTTCTCTAATCTAATACCAAAGGTTGCCATGGTACCTATAACACTCGAGGGGAAAACTGGGTCTGTGAGGCGGCATCAGGTGGTGATGCCTCATTGCTGTGAAAATTTGGTGTCATTTTCTGGTACCAGAAAACTACAGCTAGATCTGTAATAACACCATCAGAAGGTACTTACACTGTTAGAAGATAACGAGAGATTGCAAAATTTAGCTTCCACTTCTCTTCTTGTCAGCTTCTCCGTCTAATACAGTAGTAGAGAAAGGGAACAGTGAGGGTCACCAAACTGGGCTCTGATTAATGTATGATTTCCATGCTAATTCTGACTATTATATGTTTCATCTTGGACAAATTGCTCTTAATTATAAATGATGGACCTAATTCTGTGGGCAAAGAACTTTCCCCATAATTCATGTAAAATCATAACTAATATTGTAAAAATTGAAAAAGCTTGACAAAAATCAATTAAAAGGCGGGCAATGACATCTGCTGAACAGGGAGGAGGCTTACACAGGACATTTCTATTTGGCTCTGGAGGGAATCATTTGGACCCATGCTTCTCTAATAAAACCTGGGACCTGAGCACCTCATCCTGCATTGGCAGACGGGTGGCAGCTGTGGGACATGAGGAAGAGCGAGTGTGTCTGGTCCAGAGAATCCTGGGGCTTCCGCCAGTGTCCTACTGACATCGTGTTGTGTCTGTTACTGCCAAATAGCAGCAGCACTTTGTGGGTGAAGGGGAAGAACCACTAAGAAACAAAGAGCAAAGTCTGGACTCCTGGCATGTGTCTGCCAGATAAAAGAAACGCTGGCCAAGGCTTATGTTGCACATAAAGCAGTAAGCTATTGTGGGCCTCCATGCCCCAAGCTGCCGCAAGCAGGCTGTCTGGGGCTTAGTTTCCAAATTCTCTTGATGCCCTAACAAAACTTGTATGAGAAGAAATTAGAGACAATGAACATTCACCTCCACCCCAGAGCCACAATGTAATAATTTTTTTCAATTTTTTCCTTCCAGGCTCTATATGTGATACATAACATAAAGCAATGAATATTACAAGGTAGAGTAAGTGGAGGTGCTGCAGTCCCAGCCCCAAAGTAAGAAGTGCTGAACAAGGCTCCACTAGAGGTTTACACCTGTCTTCCGATTGCCTCAGTGCAAATCCACAGAAGATGTACTGGGACGCACAGGCAGCTGCAAGAACAAAGGGCACAGCACACAGCCTCTCCTTCCAACACCAATGCACTCTACACTCTTGGCCAAGAAAATCAAGAATAACAATGAAGCGAGTTAAGCATAGAACATCCTGGCACACAGAGATGTGTAGCAGAAAGGTTAACTAAGCTGAGTGTAGTAGCCAGGCTTATAATCCTGGTTCCTGAGAGATGGAGGCAGGAGGATTGCCAAGTTTGAGCCCAGCCTTGGACAACCTGACAACTTAGTAAGACCCTTTGTCAACATTAAAAACAACAACAAAAAAAAGATTGAGATACGGCTCAATATAAAAGCCCTGGGTTTAATCCCCAGTACCACAGAGACAAAAAAGAACATTAACTAGTTTTAAAATGATTACTGGAAAGTACAAGGACCAATTACTTGTGATTTCCTGTCTTAAGAAGTATATTAGTGGGGCTCTGTTAAAGCTCCTGCTTAGGAAAGCTTAGGTGGCTGCAGGGACCGCAGTTCGATCCCTGGCACTACATGCTGTGCCAGCCCTGCCCTCAGGGCAGGCTGAGCTGGCCATAAAAATAAATAATCAAACAAAAGTTCTGAAACAAGAAAAAAATAATAATAATAAAATAAAAAAATTCTAAAAAAGAAAAACAAGAAGTATATTAGTGAAGAACCTTATTACCCTGTAAATTAAATAATTTCAGCCTTGATTTTTTTGAACATTCTTTTTTTTTTAAAGAATTTATTTTATTTTCTTGTTTCAGAACTTTTGTTTGTTTATTTATTTATTTGTTTATTTTTATGGCCGGCTCAGCCTGCCCTGAAGGCAGGGCTGGCGCAGCATGTCGTGCTGGGGATCGAACTGCAGTCCCTGCAGCTGCCCAAGCTTTCCTAAGCAGGTGCTTTAGACCACTGAGCCATCCTGCCAGGCCCCCTCAGCCTTTAAATCTAGAAGTAACTCTATTAAAAAAAAACACCCTAGAGGTTACTACTAGTACAGGAATTATAATAAAAGCTCAACCAATTCTTGTTAACTGTTGGTATAATTAGAGCCAATTGGTTCATTCACCTTTTAACAATGAAGGAGGGAAAGCACGCCTGTAATCCCAGCATGCGGGAGGCTAAGACAGGAGGATTGATGTGAGTTCGAGACTAGCCTGGGCTACAAAAGTGAGCTCAAGGCCAGCCTGAATTGCATAGCAAGACCCTGTCTCAAAAAGACAAAACAAACCAACAATGAAGGGAGACAAAGCTTCCAATTTAATGTTTGCATCAGTAAAAAAATAAAAATGCACCATTAATTATTGTATTATTATTATTATTTTGTTGTTGTTTGTTTGTTTGTTTTGCAGTACTGGGGATTGAACTCAGGGCCCTGTGTGCACCAGGCAGGTGCTTATTCTAGGACCGTTAATTATTATGCTTTACCATCAAGTCAAAGTAATTAAATGCTTACCATGGCATCATAGAGAATAACATAGACCTGACTGAGTTTATCTTCTGGGATCCCACAGTGTAAGAGTATTGCTTTCAATACCATGGTATGGTTCAAGTAAATACTGTAATTTCTTTCCTGGGATGCACAAAAATATTATACATTATTTTTACTGTAAAAGCAATGAGTACATGATCAAATCTGGAATCTTACCATCAACTTATCATCATAACACCATGGAAAGACAACTTCAGCATCTTGTCTTCTCGTTTACTTTTTCATAAACATTTTTACACTGGTAGAGTTAAAGGATATACTTGAACATGTTTGTTACATGCTTTAAAAAATAACCTGGCTGGTCTTCAGCCATGCCAAAAAGCTTGAGTGAGTTCACACACATTTCAGTGAGGGACAGACTTGCTTCAAGTGCAGCTAATTTACCAGCGGCCCAGGCTCATGGAACAGTTACCATTATATATAACTTTTGTGCATGTGAATCCAGTGATAATCATTTACCAAGCATCGACCTGGGTGCTGAGCTTAGACAAGGGGGTGCAGGGCAGAATGGGGCTGAGGGCTCTGTGCCGAAGGAGCACAACAGTGTGACTGAGGAGCATGTGGATGCCGTGGGTGAGGAGCTGTGAAGGTCAAGAAGATAGGGTGGCCAGCCACCCAACCAGTGAGGAAAAGCCAGACTTCTCAGGGGAAAGGCCAACAACACACTGGATCAGACAAGACTTTATGGAGAAGGAATCGCTGTGACCTGCAGCGTTGGGAACGTGGACCTGTGTGTGTGCCAGCAGGGAGCACTGAGGAGGGTGGGCATCGGCTCCCACTGTGAGGTAGGGTGTGAGACCAGTGAGAGGGAAGGTGAGGAGGTATGAGACCAGGAATAGGCGCCATAGTGGATTCTGAGCTGGGTCTGAATGTGCTAAATACATATTCTTAGCCTGATTTCTTGCATATTACAAAAGTGGGTCAGAAACATCTGCCCCCCCCCCAAAAAAAAGCAGTTCTGGTCAAGATCAAGGTAAGAAAAAGCCCAACAAGAAACACCCCCCAAAATATCATTAAACTCTGCAGTTGCTTTGGTAAATGTATGATTTACTCCAGCACAAATTGAGGAGTAGGTCTGGTGTTGGCTCTTTCTCATTATACTTGGTCAAGGGTACTCTCGGGGGATCTCAAAATATGAAAATATGGAAAGGTACCTGAAGTGCTGGAAACTCTTGGATGATTTCATAGATGGTATAGATGGTTTCAGCGGTGGGTAGGGAACTGTTGGTGGTAGAAGTGATGATGTCAAATGCACATTCCAGAAGTTCTTTGGGGTGAAACTGATCTAATTTTCGAGGTCTGAACACACGTTCTATGCAGTACCTGGAGAGAGAAACCCAAATGTCTAAGTTTATTGCTTACTGGAAATAAATATGCATGAGGAATTTTGACCAAGATCAAAGAAAATAAGGTACAGAAAAAATTTATCAGTTGTATAATTCAGGAAACTTAAAGATAGACTTGCCTATGATACAGGTTCCAATTCCTACTTTTGTGCTATTAAACTATGGGGCCTAATTTTTTAAAATGTCTGCAACAGAGATGAAATCACATATAAAACTATTTTCATTTTCAATGATTGATTTCTATACAGGACTACCTATCCTCAGGACTGACTCGTAATTGCTCACTTGTAGGGGGAATAAAAGCTCACAAAGGGGCCTGATTTTGCTGAAGAAAGGAGTCGTACAGTAGGGTTGCTCGCTGACAACAATGCCACTCCAGTTTATGATGATCATGGGATTTGACCCCTGTGGGTTCTGAATGTACAGAAAACCTTTCCCAGGGCTAAGTGCCCACTGCTCCTTAGTGTGCCACCTCCCTGCTGTCTTTGCTCCATTCTTCCATGAGCAGCTTTTGTTAGGTCTACTTTGTGGCCGTCTTCACACTGAGCTCATTGGTCATTAGTCCTGATTATACTTAAAAAGGGGCCATGTGTGGTCAAGAGCAGGCAGATTTTCCCTCGAACAGCCATTTGTGAAAATAGTTATGTTACTTAGGGATATGAAGAAGGCACGTGATGGATGGAAGGTTACCTAACTATTGCCTTTCTTCTAACATCTACCAAATGGAAGGCAGCCCCTATTGATTCTTACCGTTTTAAATTCAATATATTATTTCTTGCCACATATCTTGCAAAAGGGACCTGAAAAATAAAAGTTTTAAGGCCGATGTTACTATGTGCTAATGCCTAACAATTCATTTTCCAGATTGTATCCTTATCATGAAGTGACACTGGAGTTTGGATCAAAAAGCTGTACCCCACCTGCATGACTGACATGTTCCCAAGTGCTTCAGTCAGCAGCCACTTCCACTGCCAGGCACACGACCAACTTTAGTCTCTCTGGCTCTTCTTAGGTTAAGTTTGAGAATAATTCATTTTTATGTGGATATATTCTGTCATATTTTTATTCTGCAATATTAAAATCTGTGCAAGCTACTGGTTACATACTAATTTTTTCAAATTTCACTTTGTACCCTAATCTCTCTCTTCTAACTCCCTGGCAGGACCTGAAGGTTGCTACCTATAATGCAGACCAGAGCTTTCTGACTGTGGTGAGGGGCTTGCCCTTCCATTCCTATGTGTGCTGAAGCAAGCCACTCCATTTTTTTTTTT
>PVJA010004208.1:62685-88226 GCA_004027025.1 Myocastor coypus | reverse complement strand
TGCTTTCTGGCAGAAGCCATCTACAGCCTTCAGGAGGGAGTTTTCTCCTTGCCAGAGAGCAGCTGGTATGCCAAGCACTGCCATGACTGGCGCGCGGCTCTGGCAATGAGGCCAACATCATATGTACCCCATCCCCTCTGGCAGCTGTGTAGCACACAAAACATGTCTATGGTTCACATCTCTGAAAGGCCCAGAGATGTCTGGACTGGGAGCAGCTGGTGAGCACCTCAGCAAACCCCCACTAGAGGGCACATCCTGCTGCTGCTGATGCAGACCACGGTTGTCCCACCTGTCCTGAGGTGGCCCAGGCTTTACACACCCTGGTGTGACCATCACTCACTCCACCCATCTGTGCTTCCTTGGCAGGTTTCTGTCCAGCGGAGCCTGGCCGCGAAGGACAAACCTCACATGAGAGTTGGCTTCATTGTGTACGGGTACCTGAAGCTGCTGCCCATGTTCCTCATGGTGATGCCAGGAATGATCAGCCGCATTTTATACACAAGTAAACTCTTGATTATAATGGGTTCACTCCACAGGCCCGGCGGGATGGTTCAGTGGTCTAAAGTGCCTGCTTGGGAAAGCTTGGGCGGCTGCAGGGACCACGGTTCAATCCCCGGCACCACATGCTGTGCCAGCTCTGCCCTTCGGGAGGGCTGAGCTGGCCATAAACATGAATAAATAAACAAACAAAGGTTCTGAAATAAGAAAAAAATAAATACATAAAATAAAAAATTCTTTAAAAAAAAGAATTAATTAAAAAAAAATGCCTTGCCAGGCTGATAAGCTCAGGCAGGAGAGAGCCAGGCCAGGGCCTCCTCTCCTGGGTCAGAGCTTCTTTTTCTCTATCAGGGGCTCGGTCATGACACTGGGCCAGAGTTTGCTGCAAAGACTGAGACGTTCCCATCAGATCAGCAAAATCATACTGGGCATGCTCTGTGCACCAAGCACTGAGAGAGGATAGAACAGATATTGTCACTACTTCTCACAGCCCCAGGTACCCTGGAGGGAGCTCCATGCACCTGCCAAAGTGAGCCTGATTGTAAGCAAGGCCCACATTAAATACTATTAAAGCATTTGGGCTCTCCCCAATGAGTTATAATTCCATGGCTGTCTCTCATCACCATTTCAACTATCTAGCTTTACTAGCTCATTCTTACTAGATTGTTCCATCTCTCAGGGTAACAACTCTGTTTACTCATTGAATCTGATGGGGCACTTTGGTATAGGTGTTGCCACAGGGGCAGAGCAGGGCTTCTGGGAGGGTGTCTCATTATCATGATTTTGACAAAGGCAAATGAAATCTAGAATGCTTTACAGTGCTAAGAAATACCTGCAGCGGGTATCTCTAACACTCATCCCTCTTTCAGTTTGCTCCTCAGGCATGCCCCCATTTCTTTCTGGTTTTAACTGAGACTAGTTTAACATTCCCCAACTTACTCTTCAGCTGTTAAGCAGTGCTTTGTTAATTTCTCATGGCTGATAGTTCCCTATAAGTTGGAAAATGGGCCCTTCTGCTAAGAACTGGAATCCCAGCTAACTAAATACTCTGAATTAGTAACCCCATCAGGTCCAAGGAAATAAGATTATGAGTCTCTCACATGATAGTATGGAACAGATAACCCTCTGGCTTTCCTAGCACCTAACTAGAATCATTGGAAGGCTAATTGAGGACCCAGGAAATGCCTTGGTGTATTGGTCAGGGTTTTACTTAGAGGAACAGAACAGATATAATATGAGGAATGGATATTAACACAAAATATACAACCTATAAGGAATTATAAGATTGGCTTACAGTAGTCAGTCACAGAGTCAGATGAGGAAGCATGCTCTGGATTGAATAATTAAGTCCTGAGGTCTGGACTTCACTGCAAGCACTCCGTGTAAGTCTCTATCCATCGGCTGATGGGTCTGCACTGGAAGACTGAAGTGTCTGTAATGGACGCTGAAGAGTCTGCGATGGATGGCAAAAGATCCAAGCTGGAGGCTGAAGAGTCTGCGCTGCAAGCCAGACGATGAAGTCCAGGCCGAATGCAAAGACAGAAGCTTCCCAATGAAATGAAGTCTTGACTCCTTCCTCAGTCCTTTAAAAAGTCCCCGTGCTCAGTCATTCTGCCATGGGCGCATTGTGCCCTAGGGTGGAACCAATCATACCCCAGGATGGGCCCTTGATCCCGCTCTAGGGAGGAGCCAATCATATCCTAGGCAGGCCCGGGTGGCACTGCAGGGAGGAACCAACTGTACCCCAGGGTGGGGCTCCCACCAACAGGGAACTGGGCAGCTGAGTCATTCAGCCAAGTTGACACAATGTATCAACCACTACACTTGGGTTACCCATTCAACTGTTAGGCTCCTAAGTCCTAATGCTTCTCTCTGCCCCCAGCTCCTAAGACTGTGAAAATCATGAATTGAAGCAGCCACCAGTGGACTAAAACTCTATCATGTACATGTGAATTCCCTTCCTTATCCTGGACTCACATGTCAGAGCTCTTAAAGTGTGTTGATGTGACTTGATGTGACAGTTACTTCTTTTTGCAGACAAAGTGGCCTGTGTTGTACCTTCAGAGTGTGAAAAGTACTGCGGTACCCAGAGCAGTTGTTACCCTGCTGCATATCCAATGCTGGTGGTATCACTGCTACCTATTGGTAAGAAACAGGTCCTGCTGCTGAGGGCCCCAGAATCCCGACTGGAGCCTCGGCCTTTGGGGTATAGATCACCAGCTAGGAATGGGGTGCCAAGGGTGCCTTCCTATCAGCTAGCCCATCCTTCTAAATGGAAACACAGGCTGCCGCA
The DNA here is from genome assembly GCA_004027025.1 of Myocastor coypus. Classification (NCBI taxonomy): domain Eukaryota; kingdom Metazoa; phylum Chordata; class Mammalia; order Rodentia; family Myocastoridae; genus Myocastor; species Myocastor coypus. The sequence goes on along the minus strand of PVJA010004208.1, from coordinate 85,435 downwards.
TGAGAGCGACATTTGTACCATGCAGCGCAGCTTCACTACCCCTGACGAAAGGATCGATAGGGTTCTCCTCTCTCTTCCTTGGACGCTGGTAGTGTGTATCTTCTCACAGGCATGATCTGCATACATCTTTTGCATTATTTATGTCTCCTGATAAGCTGGCTCCCTCACTCATTCGTTCAAAAAACAGAATCTACACTGTGTAAGGCATCACTCTAAGCCATGAAAGCACAAGGGTGAGTAAAACTAGTCCTTCGCTCCACAGGCTCGCAGTAAGCGAGACAGGCAAGGAGATGAGCAATTACCCATGACAATGACTTCATGTGTTTACCACATCTTCCTCCCCAGAGTCCACTGAAATGGTCAAATGAATATATATAAAACCCTGTGTTAGTTCTACAGAACAATAGATTAGAAAAGCCAAGACATTTCCATAAAACACACTATAGATGGAATCAGACTGAGTGGAAACTATCCCACAGTTCAGAAAGTGACTTGTCTGAACTCCTCACCTAAGCTTTCAGAAATGCCACAGCTTCAAAGAACCAAGGAAGCAAGTAAGAGTTGGCCGTTGAACGAAGGCAAATCCTAGGTCCTTAGTCTGTATCTGCCAGCTCCGACTGACACACTAAGGACATCTGAGACACTGATACAGTAGGCTTCCCGCTTAGACTCTGGTTATCTTCCCTTGAGCTTCCCCAACACCACAAAGAAATCTTCGTGGAGAGCAGTTGACATCCCTCCCACAGGGCCTTCCAAGTAGTCCCAAGTAGTAACACCAGATTAGATTACTTTATGTAATTAGCATTTGCTGAGTTCTTGCTCTACACTGAGCACCGTGCAAGCCCACACTGCACCCTCCACTCCCCCCACCTTCTACTTAAATATATTCTAATGTTAACAGCAGCCAAATGGGGTAGATACTATATGCCTACAGATGAGAGCACTGAGGCATTGGGAAACACACCACTTTGGCCTGGTCTGAACCTTTTCTGAAGCTCTCGATCTTCTCACGTACAACAGGGAACCAGTGGCATCCATCCCACAGGAACATATGTAAGACGGTACAGGCTGATGTCTGAAGAGACAGATTAACCACGCAGGAGATATTAGCTCCTATTATTATAGGAAAACACAGGAGGAAACTATTAAGCCTTGTTACAAAGCAAGAAAAGGTGTAATGCAATAATCTCTCTTAGGTGGAATTCTACTCCGTGTAAAGTTTGAGTGTTTTATAAGATGAAATTTAGCATTTGGAAAAGTTCCACCCGGCTTGGTCAAAGAGCTGAGAGCTCAACGCGTGTTCTTTCTCCTCCAGGCCTACAGGGAGTGATGCTGTCCACAGTATGTGCCGCTGTTATTTCCTCCCTAACTTCTGCTTTCAACAGTATCAGCGCCCTGTTCACAATGAACATCTATGCCTGCATGCGGCCCAAGGCCTCTGAAAACGAACTCATGATAACAGCAAGGTGAAGGGTTCCTCTAATCGTATTAGTTAATACTGCCAGTGAAGTCCAGTTAATGCTCTCATCCTAATATGCTATTATGTGAAACAATGGGGCTGTTACGCTGTATATTGACTTATTTTATTTAGGTAGTCTTATTGGTTTGCAGGGTTTTATTTGGTTGGGCTGGTATCATTGCAGTTGTGCAATGGAGATGAATTGCTTTGATAATCATGCAGAGAATGGTTTCTAGTTGTTAAAAACAAGTAATAATCACAGTGATATAAATGAGCAGAGTTTATTGTCCCTCCCCAAAATAGTTCTTAGGGAGAAATTTACATAAACTATCCCATCTCATTTAGCTCTCTTGGCAACTGTTAAATATAAGTTTTACAGTTGGTATTCTCATTTTGCAAATGGAAAAATAGTAGCTCAGAGGAGGAAACTCAAACTTGTCTATCTTGGGGCCATGAAATGAACTGTGATGCTGCACAGTGTCTGGTAGGTCCCTGTCTTTAAAGAGCTTGCTCTGTAAGCTCTCACATGAGCCACCCACAAGCCACGTCCTGCCCACGCACATTTGATGTGACCTGCATTGTAGCTAACACATACCTTTTTCTTTTTTTTTTTTTTGTACTTGGAATTGATCCCAGAGCCTACACACTGAACTACAGCACCAACACAAGCTTTCTTTGAGACAGGGTCTCTTCCAGTCACTAAGTTGCCCCAGCTGGGCTCGAACTTGTGATCTCCCTGCCCAGCCTTTCAGAGTGCTGAGATTTCGGTGGGCACACCTGGCTCAGTGTGGAACACTGTCTTTATCTCACATCCATGTGCATGTCTGTTATCTGTTTTATCTATCTGTCTCATCCCAGAAGGGCTTGGAGGTTGCCTTTATGTATTACCATTCCATGGCTGAAAATACATTTTTGTGAGAAATTTTAAGAAACTGATTTCAATTTTATTAAATTGTTAGAGAGTATGGGAGCAGGGAGGAAGAAAACATTCATTTCAGGGAGCTCAAGCCAATGATGCCAAAATATGACAAATATGGCACAGAAAATATAAAAATAAAGACTAATCTGATTTCTAAATACCAGTAAAAAAAAAACAAAAAAAAAAAAACAAATAAAGTGGTAGGCACAAATCCAACAATACAGTGAAAGAATAATATATCATTACTAACTGTGCTTTTCTCCCAAAACTAGGACTCTTCAGAGTTAGAAAATGTAGTAATATGATTCACCTTAATAACAAATCATAAAGGAAAATTATAGGTACCTACTTACAGGTGATGAAAAGATATTTGTCAAAAGAGGTACTTTTAATGTAAATAAAGCCTGTGTATATCATGCCAGAAAACCTTCATCATAGTTGATGAAGGAGCTAGAAAGAAACAAGGCGAGAATGTACTCTCTCACATTATAGATAGATAGATTGACAAATAGATAGGTAGGTAGATAGATAAATAGACAGACAGACCTATAGGTGATGTTAGCAAACCAGGACTTTAAAATGTCCATTGTTAATATAGAAAATAAAATAGAGAGAGGGCGGGCCAGATAGCTCAGCAGATTAAAGCACCTGTTTAGGCAGATGCAGGGGCCAGGGATTCAATTCCCCTGGTGTGCCATGCAGGCCTTCCCTCTCCCTGGGGCATGCTGAGTCAGTGATTGAGACTAGGTGTAGTGGCACATGTCTATAATCCCAGCACTTGGGAGGCTGTAAACAGGAGGATCACTACAAGTCAAATCTACATAATGAGACCCTATACACCCTGTACTGAATACATAAAATAAAATAAAATAGAGATATATAAAATAAATTACATTATTGAGAATTGCACCAGAGGATTAGAATTATAAAAAGACTAATTTGGCCCCTAAAATTTAAAGACCCAAACCAAAAATGGGCATGTGAGATGAATACATACTTCTCAGAGGAAGAAATCGTTTGAAAATAAATACATGGAAAAAAAAAAAAAAAAAAAAAAAAAAAAAAAAAAAAAAAAAAAAAAAAAAAAAAAAAAAAAAAAAAAAAAAAAAAAAAAGGTTCTACAGCACTGGCCATTCAAGAAATGCAAATTAAAATCACATCTCACCCCTGAAAGAATGGCTATCATAAAGAAAACAACTACTAACAAATGCTGGAGAAGCTCTGGGGATAAGGAAACCCTTCTCCACTGCTAGTGGGAATGTAGACTGGTACAATCATGATGGAAATCAGTGTGGAGACTTAAAAAAAAAAAAAACTTAAATAGGACTGGAAATCCCATTCAATCCAAGTATTCCCCCTTCTGGGTATTTTTCCAAAAGAACTGAAAGTGTCATACCATAGTGGTGTATGTGCACCATGTTTATAGAAGCACAATTTGTCATATCCAAATCTTGGAAAAAAACCAAAGAGTCTATCACTTGAGGAATGGATGAAAAAGATGTGGTATTTTTTATGCAATGAATCACTACTCAGCTATAAAGAAAGACAAACTCAAAGTCTTTATACCTAAGTGGATGCCACCAGAGGCTATACGCATAAAGGAAATAAATCTGACCCATGTGTGTAAATATCGTATTGTCTCCCTAGCGTAAGAACATGAAAAAATAAATAAAACCAGAAAGATAACCTATGATAGATATGGTAAAATGGAAAGAAACTGAATTTAAGGATTAAACAACAAAGATGAGAGAAAGGAGAAAAGACAGGGAGAGAGAAAGGGGGGAAATTATGCAAGTATATATACAGGATGGCTGAGGTGATTGTACTAATAATTTCCATCAGTTTTTTGAAAATAGCAGTTAATGTTTAGAATTTTTACCTTGTCTAACTCTGTCTGCTGATATTTGCAATCTGAGCAGCTACATCGAAGACAGCAATGAGTAATACAAAACCCATGATTAAATACCCCTCACCTTGCTCTTCTAAATATGTACTGCTTCTAATATCTTATCAATTATTATACTCTTTAAAATAGTTTTTTTTTTCTGGGACCGGGGTTTGAACTCACGGCCTTGCACTTGCCAGGCAGGCACTTGTGCCACAGAGCTATCTCCCCAGCCCCTAAAATAGTTTTTAAAGACAAGAAAAAACAAGATTTCTTGAAAGCAAGCATTAATATTCATTATTTGTCCAATTTTGCATAATATATCTGTTAATCTGAGCAACAGATTTGATGATAAAAATATATAATATAACAGCCATTATTAGTTAGCTATTCCTGTTTTGAAAATCTGTAACGTATGTGTTGTTGTATGTTACCCCGTGTTATGGTTTGTGTCTAGTTGTCCCTCCAAAGCCTCATGCACTCATGGGGTGGGGACTCCAAGAGTTTGAGACTAACTCATGGTTCATTGGGATCATGTGTCTTAGTAATCCTGAGATTATGGGTCTTAGTACTGCTGGGATTGTGGGTGTGGTCTGAAGTGTATATCCTGAGACAGAGAGCCTGAATGTAATATAAGAGAGACAAAGAAATATACACTCTCTCTGTTGCTCTCTGATACCCTGGTTGGTTGGTTGCCTCTGTCCCCATATTGTTGCTGTTCTGCTACCATGAACTGGATGCTCTCTGCCCTGTTCCACTCGCCCTGGAGCCAGCCGAGTATGGACTGAAACCTCTAGTAACTGTGAGCTGAATAAACCTTTCCTTCCTTCATTTTGGGTGTCTGCTATTTGTCCCAGCAATGAGAGAAGAGTAACTAAGACATCCTGCTTCTGTTATCTTTTTCTTTACTTTTTGCTTTTTTATACTCTTCAAGATAAAATAAAATAAAATTTTAAAAGAAACTAATGGGAAGAAAAAATACAAATGAAAAAGAATTTATAAAGATGGAAAATGTTTACCTAGAATTGAAAAAAAATATGTGATAGACCCCAGTGAATAAGTTAACATCAATTTGGATATAGTAGAAGATACAATTATTGAATTGGAAATGAATCAATCAATGATATCAGACAGGGCTGGCAAGATAGCTCAGTAGACTAAAGTGCCTGCTTAGGCAAGCTTGGGCAAGTGCAGGGACCACAGTTATTCAGAGGAAGAAATGCATGCCATTCCCATCCCCAGGGCAGGCTGATCTGGCCACAGAGTCCCAGCATGGTGATGCATCCTGTAATCCCATCTTGGGAGGCTGTAAACAGGTCAGTTACTGGAGTCTGATCTAGTAGTGAGACCCCGAACACCCTGTAGACCCTTCCCTAAAAACACACACACAAAAAAAAAAAAAAAAAAAAAAAACAGGAAAATAAATCACATTACCTTTAAGGAAGTAACATGGACTAGTGGAATATTCAACATAGACAATGAAAGCTAGAAAACAAAATGGTCAAATGTAGAGGGAAAAGATAACTTGAATTCAATAAGCATCAAAAATATTCTCTAAAATGAAAGCAAAATAACTATGCTCTTAGATAAGTACAATGGTTCCAAGAATGTACTACATTAGACTTGTACTGTAAGAAATTCAAAGGAGGGCCAGTGAAATAGCTCAGCAGACTAAAGCAGCTGCTTAGGCAAGCACGGGGACTGAGGCTTAATCCCTGGCACGCATAACATGCCGTCCTGCCACTGGACACGCTGAGTCAGCAACCAAGGCTGGACAGAGTGGCTCGTGGCTCATACGTGTAAGAGAGAGAGAGAGAGAGAGAGACAGAGAGAGAGAGACAGAGAGAGAGAGACAGAGAGAGAGGAAGAAAGAAAGAAAGAAAGAAAGAAAGAAAGAAAGAAAGAAAGAAAGACTAGAGGGAGTTCTTCAGGCTTGTGGAAAATAACTCAGCACATGAAAGAGTAACTGTGTGTAAATATAAAGGAACATTGAGCCGGGCGTGGTGGCTCACGCCTGTAATCCCAGCACTCGGGAGGCTGAGGCAGGAGGATCGGAGTGAGTTCGAGACCAGCCTGGGCTACAAAAGTGAGCCAAGGCTAGCCTGAACTGCATAGCGAGACCCTGTCTCAAAAAATAAAAAAAATAAAAAAAATAAAAAAAAAATAAAGGAACATTGACTGTTTAAAACATCAGTAAGCAAAAATGCCTGTAGATTCATAACATTTAGAAGTGAAATACAGAGCAACAGCAGCAGAAAAAATGAGAAGCTAAATCAAACTTCAATATTCTGAGATGCTAGAATTATTGGAGATGTCACAAAAGTAAAACTTGTCCCAGAATATATCAAAAATGCATTTACTCTCTCAACTGGCCAGTAAGAGAATGACTCAATGTTTAAGTAATGTCTGGAAGAGCAAAACACAAAATAATAAAATATATTAGTAGCCCAAGAAGAACCTAAAAAGGGATGAAACAAATAGAAAATAGGTGAGTTAAATAGTTAAAAACAAGTCTGTAACAAGGTGGCACATATCTAAATATATCAGTAAATACGTGAAATATAACTACACTAAATACTAGGAGGCTGAGATGGGAAAATTACCACTGAGGTCAGCCTGTGCAACTTAGTGAGACCTCATAGAATTTTTTTTTTAATTTTAAAACCAGGCCTGGGTTGGCAAGATGGTTCATCAGTCTAAAGCAGCTGCTTAGGAAAGCTTAGGCACCCAGGCATGGTGGTGCACACCTATAATCCCAGCACTTGGGAGGCTGAGGCAGAAGGATTGATGCGAGTTTGAGACCAGCCTGGGCTACAAACGTGAGCTCAAGGCCAGCCTGAACTGCATAGCGAGACCCTGTCTCAAAGAAAAAAAAAAAAAAAAAAAAAAAAAAGGAAAGGCAACCACAAGGACCACAGTTCGATCCCCAGCACCACATGCTGTGCCAGCTCCACCCCCAGGGCAGGCTGAGCCAGCCATTAAAAAAAAGAAAACAAAATAGACCTTTAAGAGGTGATCAAAACTTGAGGGTTCTTCCCCCGTGAGTGGGACTAAGCAGCACTAGACCACCCCGCCCTTCTGCCATGAGATGGCAATCTCTAATTTCCTTCCCTTTTCTCATTTTCTGTGTGGAGATGTTGCACATGTTCCATTAGGCCTATTACTAAATAGCTCATGGTTTTGATACTACTTGTAACAACTGATTTTTTTTTTCTTTTGGTTTGTTTTTTGTTTGGTTTGCTTTAATTATTTATGTTCTGGCTAGCTCATCCTGCCCTGGGGATGGGGCAGGCACAGCATGTGGTGCCAGGGATTGAACCGCGGTCCCTGCAGTTGCCTAAGCAGGTGCTTTAGACCGCTGAGATATCTCACCGGCCCCATGGTACACATTTTGCAGATTTCTTGGGATTTTGTATGTACACAACCACATCTTCATGAATAAAGATAGACTTCTTCCGGATTTTTCTTTTTGCTTTCATACTTGACTGCTCTGTGCGTAATCCTGAGTTCAGCCTCCAGTAGAGGTAGGAGAGATGGACCCTTGCGTCATTCTCAGTCTTAGGGGGTGAAGAGTTCAATCCTTCTCCATGAAGTATGACATCAGCTGCAGGGCTTTTATGGTCTTCTCCATGTGGAGGAAATTCCCCTCTCCTCCTAGGGTGCTTCAGAGTAACCAGAGCTAAATTAAAATTCCAGACAGACGCCAATATTAGGAGATAGAGAAACCTCAGCCATGTGGAGATGGAGCGCCAAGCGGAGAGCTCTTGAACAGGCACAAATTTCCCCCACAAAGCATCTATTTAATTCCACTGTTGTACACCGTGGGAAGCCAGAGGGCTAAATTAGAATCTTCAGAAAAGCAGAGTTGAATTTTCTAGTTGAATTGTAGCCAGTGTTTCTCTATAGCTATTAAAATAATCACATTGGGTGTTTTTCTCTTTTAACCTGCTCACACAAAGAATTACAACTGTTGAATTGGGAGTGTTAAATCAGCCTTGCTAACCTAGGGTAAACCATGTTTGATCATATTGCATTCTTTTTTTTTATATTACTGAGTTTGATTTGCTAATAGTTTGTCAAGGATTTTTCTACCTATGCTTATGAAGAACATTGTTCTATAATTTTCCTATGTCTTACATGTGGTTTGGTTTGGTGATTTTTCTGCCCTCATAAAATTATTTGAAAACTATTTTTTTTATATTTTCTGAAAGAGTCTTATATGATCTGTATTACTTTGTATTACACTTTTGCCATAAATTATTAGGGAAACTATAATATATTTCCCTTTATAGGAATAGTTGAATAGTTTTCATTATGAAATCAGTTTTAATAGATGCATAGCTGTGAAGAATTTCTTTAACCTGTATTAAAGTTTTTGTTCAGATTTTTCAAAGTATTTGTACATTTCATCTGAGTTATTATTACTGATAGTTGTTCATAACTTTTCCTTACTATCCTTCCACTATCTGCAGGATCTCTAAAATTTATTCCTTTTTCATTCTTTTTTTAAATTTTTTTTATTTTTTTATTTTATTTATTTATTTTTTTCTTGTTTCAGAACTTTTGTTTGTTTATTCACTCATTTTTATGGCCAGCTCAGCCTGCCCTGAGGGCAGGGCTGGCGCAGCATGTGATGCCGGGGATCAAACCGTGGTCCCTGAAGTCACCCAAGCTTTCCCAAGCAGGCGCTTTACACCACTGAGCCATCGTGCCAGGCCCTTTTTTTTTTTTTTTTTTTAATAGAACCAGGGATTGAACTCAGGCCCTTGTGCTTGCCAGGCAAGCACTTATTCTACTGAGCTACCTCTTCAGCCTCCCTCTTTTATTCTTAAGATTAACAATTTGTGAATTTGGTTTGGCTTTGTCTTGTTGCCCAAGCTTGCCTAAAGACTTACTAATTTTATAATATTTCCAAAAAAACAGTTTTTGGATTTGTTGATTCCCCTATGCTTGCTTTTTGTTTTTTGGGGTTTTCTTTCTTTCTTTCTTTCTTTCTTTCTTTCTTTCTTTCTTTCTTTTTTATTGTTGTTGTTGCTGCTGTTATGTTTGGTTGGGCTTTTTTTTTTTTTTTTTTTTTTTTTTTTTTTTTTTTTTTTTTTTTTTTTTTTTTTTTTTTTTTTTTTTTTTTTTTTTTTTTTTTTTTTTTTTTTTTTTTTTTTTTTTTTTTTTTTTTCTATGCTTTTGCTGGGATCACTGCTGGAGATTGAACTTGTAGCCTCATATTTCTGGACATGTGCTCTGTCTCTGAGCTACATCCCACCCTTTCCTTCCTTCCCTCCTCCTTCCCTCTGTCCCTTCCTCCCTCTTTTCCTTCCTTCTTTCCTCTGTTCCTTCCTACATGCCTTCCTACTCACTTCACTTACCTACTTTCTTTTTTTTTAAATTTTTTTATTTATTTTCTTGTTTCAGAACCTTTATTTGTTTATTCACTCATTCTTATGGCTGGCTCAGCCCACCCCAAGGGCAGGGCTGGCGCAGCATGTGGTGCCGGGGATCGAACCGCGGTCCCTGAAGCCGCCCAAGCTTTCCCAAGCAGGCGCTTTAAACCACTGAGCCATCCTGCCAGGCCCTACTTTCTTTATTATTAGTATGAAGTAGACTTGCTAAATTGCCCAGGCTGACCTTGAAGTTGCAAATCCTCCTGCCTAAGCCCATTCAGTAACTGAGGTTATAGGCCTATGCCACCATGCCCCAGTGGTTTGCATTTTCTATTATTTCCTTTTTCCTAATTACTTTGAATTTAACATAATCTTTTTTTTCCAGTTTCATAAAATGGAGATTTAGATCCTCAGTTTAAATTTTTAAATGTTGAAAATTAATTAAATTTAATTTAGACCATTGATTTGAATTTGAATTTGAATTTTTTTTTTTTTTTCTGTCTCAGGCTGCCTTCAGGGAGGGCCTGCTGCAGCATGAGAAGCTGGGGATCAAACTGCAGTCCCCTGCACCTGCCTGGGTTTGTCCCAGCAGGCACTTTAAACAACTGAGCTAACCTTCAAGCCCCTTGCTTTTTATTATAGCTGCTTAGATGTCTCCCTCTAACACCTGTTTTAGCTGAGTCCCACAAATGTTGACATGTTGTATTTTGATTTTCATTCCATTCAGAATATCTTCTGGTTTCCTAATGATTTTTTTTCTTTGATTTGTGGATTATTTAGAAGTGTGCTATTCAATTTCCAAGTGTCTGGAGCCTTGTTAAATAGCCTACTGCTATTGATTTCTAATTTATGCCCACGGTGATCCAATAAATCTGTGGGATTACAGATTTTTTAAATGCACTGATGCTCTATATTTTTACTGAATTTTGTCTAGTTCATCTAATTAGATACACATGTGCACAGAACATCTTCTGTACTGACAAAAGTGTGTTAAAATCTTCTATCACCATGGTCCACACCTGAAATCCCAGCATTCTTGGAGGCCGAGGCAGTATCTCACAATACAAAATAAAAAAGAAACAGAGACAAAATCTCTGCCTCAAAAAAACTTAAAGAAGGAAGGCCAAGTATGAAACTCAATGTGTAAAGGCCCTGTATTCAATCTCCAGTACCAAAAGAAAGAAAAAGCCACTTCAATTATGATTGTGAGTTGTCTGTCCCTGCGTCATATATTTTGAAGTTTTGATATTAGAAGTTTACACATTTATGGTTAACATGACTTCCTAAGGCATTCCATTATTATGATATAGCCTTTTTCATCTCCCTTAATAACCCTTGTCTTCATTCTTCATGTAGCTAACTTCACCTCTAGATAAACTTAATGTCTCATGCAGATCGTGTATAGCCCATCTTGTTTTTTTAATCTAGTATTTAATCTATTTTTATTTAATATCATCATTAATGTGGCTAGAAATAGTCTGTAATAATCTAGCTTAATTCTTACTGGTAGCACTGGGGATTACAATATATATTCTTAACATATGTCAGTCCATGTAGCATTGACAGGATGACACATTATATAAGTATCTTGTATCAATATGAACTATTTTTCTCTGCCATATGGTTACTTTTTAAAAATTTTTTTGTTTTGTATTGGAAATCAAACTCACAACTTTGTGCTTGCAAGGCAAGCACTTGTGCAGCTGAGCTATCTCCCTAGCTCTGCCATATGGTTTCTTTCTGCACATACTTTACATCTATAAAAACCCTATAATACATGATTTTTTTTTTTCAGAACTGGGGATCAAACTCAGGACTTTGCACTTGGCAGGCAGGCACTTGTGCCCCTGAGCTATCTCCCCAGCCCCTGATATTGTTTTTTTGTTTGGATTTTGTTTTGTTTTGCTTTTGCTTTAAGCAGTCAGTTGCCCCTTAAATAAAGAAAAATTCATTGTGTATTATATTTACACTTTTAGGTTCAAGTTTCTCTCTGTACTCCTTTTGCACTGAATACTTTCTTTGGCATCCTTTATGCAAATCAGCAGGTCGCGGATCCTCAGGTCTCGGCTACCAGAGTATGTTTATTTCACCTGTGCTTCTTAAGGCTATTTTCACTGAATATAGGTTCTCACCACTTAAAATTCTGTTGACTCTTTTCTGCCTTCCAGTTTCTGATGATAATGGCACATAATTTATGTACTGTTGCTCTTTTTCTCCATTATTTTCAAGATTTAATCCTTCCGTTTTTCAACAGCTTGAGAATGTGTGTGTGTGTGTGTGTGTGTGTGTGTGTGTGCTGTGTATGTGTCCTGCTTGCATTTTTCTGATCTCCTTTTTAAAGTATTTATGATCTCCATCTATGAACTCCCATCTGTCCATTCATAACTATCATTCTAGCCTTTAATAATAGTTATAATAACTGCTTTGCTATTTTTAATATCTGAGCCAATTTGGAGCCAGTATCTTTTTTTTTTTCTATGTATTTAAGATAGGATCTGCACAGTGTACAGGGTCTCACTACATAGACTGGACTTGCAGTGATTCTTCTGCATTCAGCCTTCCAAATGCTGGGACTGCAGATGCAGGCCACCACGCCCAGTCTCAATTGCCTCTCAGCACACCCATGCTGAGGATCAAACTCTGGCCACTGTACTCTGCCTACTCGGGTACGTTAGTCTACTGGGCTATCTGGAAGGCCCTGGAGTCAGTTTCTATTGATTGATTTTTTTTTTTTTCTTTCTGCTTCTTGTTCAATATTAAGAATTAACCACAGGGCCTTTCTACTGCACTGCACTCAACACAGGTCCTCAGTCACTAAGCTGCTGAGGCTGGACTTAAACTTAAATCCTACCTTAGCCTACCAGAATTCTGGTACTTTAGACATGTACCACCAGAGCTGATAAATTTTTTTTTCTTTTTTCTTGACTGTGGGTCCTATCTTTATTTTTCCTCACAGGCCTAGCAAATTTAATATGTGTTAAATATTCTGGATAATAATTATAGAGACTTTGAAGAGCATTAGTTTTTGATCTAACATTCAGCTAGGTTACTAGCTGATCAACTTAAATTTTTATAGGTCTATTTTATGATTGCTAGGGGGTCAATTTCTTGCTGTTAGTCTTGGGACAAATTCTTAGCCCGTGGATGTATACTATCCGAGACTGTCTGTGATGTCAGTTAAAATCCCAAGGTGACTGAGACCCTATAACCTGGTTGGATTCCAAGTTCATTTCTGTCTGCCAAGCTGTAAATAGCAACTGAAATCTTTACTCAACCTGTTCTGCCTTCCAACAGTCGCTTGTTGCTAGATTCTAGGGATTCTCCTACACACACGCAGTTCAAGGATTTAAGGGACATTCATGTGCAGATCTAGACCCCCTTGCTTTGTGGATCTCTCTTTTAAAAAATTTTTTCCCCAAATTTTGAAGCACTCTGGATCACCAAGTCTGTCTTCTGGACCTTGAACTCAGTACTTGTGAGGCTGTGCACTTTACTGCCCACCAGCCCACACAGAAGACAAGTCAGTCTCTTGGAAGAAAAGCTGTATGACTGTCTCACCTAGTGCAACTCCTGTCTTACAATCCCCTCCAGTTTCTGCCTTCTTCTGACTGCTCTTTAGCATCTTCATGTTGTTTTTAATACATGACCAAGAGTTTATCATGGTCACCTGTGGGAAGGTCAACCGTTTATTCTATCATTAGAATAAATGCAGTCAGATTCACTTCTTTTTTTTTTTTTTTTTTTTTGAGACAGGGTCTCTCTGTACAGTTCAGGCTGGACTTGAGCTCAGTTTTGTAGCCCAGGCTGGTCTCGAACTCTCACCAATCCTCCTGCCTCAGCTTTCCGAGTGCTGGGATTACAGGTGTGCGCCACCACGCCCCACATTCACTTCTTTTGCTCTTTGCTACCACTGAATAAGTCCTTTCTAGACTACGCGTACCCTCGGTGGTGGGTTGACAACTGGCAGTCAGCTTGTTACACCCAGCCGGACTGAACCAGTGCGGTGCTAGGTGTGGGAGGCCCACCTGAGGGTTATCGCTGGCAGCATAAGAGGCAGAGCTGGAGAAGAAGGGAGGCTGTGAGTGAAGCTGCTGGAGGCTGTTAGACGCTGGTAGATGCTGTAGGGACCTGTTGGGGAGCTGGCATATACTGTAGGGAGCTGTAGGGGAGCTGGTAGATACTGTAGGGAGCTGTTGGGGGGCTGTTGGTTCTCTCAGGCTATTATGCTGGAGGACCTTGTCTTGCTGGCTTTCCTGATGAACTGAGCTGTTCTCAAAGGAGGAGGAGCTTGGGACCTTGTCGCTGAGAATGGCTATGGCTCACTTCGATGGAGCTCTGGTCCTCACCTTGAGCATCGCTTCCTGGCTCCAGGGGAGATGATGCACAGTTCAGTCTCCTAAAGAAGCTTGTTACATTGATTTTCCTAATGGGAACTTGGCTTTCCTCACTGTTGGAAGAGCTCAGGACCTTGCTGTTGCTGAGAATGGCTGTGGTACTTTTCAGGAGAGCACTGATTCTTACTTTGAAGGTTGCTTCCTGGCTCCAGTTGGATCCCTCAGCCTGCTGGCACAGATCTCTCTGGCACAGACCTTCTAGCTTCCACCACTGACCTTTGGGCCTTCCCAGTGCAGATCCATGAAGCGGGCCTGCATGGGACATTGTCCTGGACTCTAGGCTTCCAGTTGGACTTGTGTGAGCGTTGTTATGGGGTCTAGGTCTTCACCTGGACCCATACAAGACATTATCATGGGATCCTAGCCCCTAACTATTCTCTTTGGTCTTTATCATGTGTACAGATTTCCTACACTCATTGTGTATGATTCTTTGGTTAACTATTACAAAATAATATTATAAAATGTGTCATATATGGTTCCCTTGCAAAACCCAAACTCTCAAAAGTTATAATTTTAAGCCTTTATTGATATATAAATAATATTCATCTTTAGATTGATTTTTCATCTAGTGTAATTTTACACAGAGATCTCCATTTAAAACAATTTATTTTGGGTTGGGGATGTATCTTGGTGGCATAAGCACCTGCCTGCCAAGTGCAACATCCTAAGTTCAATCCCCAGAACCCAAAAAATACATAAGTAAATAAATAAACCTCGTATAAAGTCATTTACTCCTCCATGATGGCACATGCCTATAATTTCAACACTGTGAGACACTCAGGCAACAGGACTAAATATTACGATCCCAGCCTGGGCCACTTAGCAACTTGGAGAAATTCTCTCAGAGTAAGAAAATAAAAGGGACTTGGGATATAGCTCAACATGAAGGCCCAGGGGTCAATGCTCAGCAAGTAGTAGTAATTAGGAAAAGTAATGAACATTTGTAGCCTGTCCCAGTTCCTTTCTGGAGATCTCAGAAGCAAAGCTTTCAGTCTTTACCATTTAGTTTGATGACGTTGGCTCAGGGCTTTGCACCAACGCCCTTTCCACCAACCAAGCTCACCAGCTTCCTTGCACTTCTTGCACTGGTTTTCCCTTTTTCATTGTGAGAAAGGTGTTTGATTTCATTAAATGCTTTGTTGTGTCAGTTGAGATATAACAGGGGCCTATTTTTTCTGCTTCAATGTCTAATTGTGTGTTTCATTGATCTTTCCAATAAGAGCCTCTTTTGCAACCTGGGATGATTTGTACTTATTTATGCTCTATAAAGCGTAAGTTTTAGAGCTTGCTGAAATCTTTAAAATCATGAACCATAGGGGCCAGCAAGATAGCCCAGTGTTGTATGAATAACCCTGAGAACTGGTTTTTACCTTAAGCTGCAGGGGCTGCGCTGCCATGAATGTGTGTGTGTGTGTGTGTGAGACATTGCACATTGCACATACCCTTGGATCCCCACAGTTTGATCCCCCTCCCAGCTACCGCTTTGTAGTACGACAAGCTGACAAGCTGGTGACCTGCACAAAGCGAGACACAGCTACTTAATCTCTCGCCAGACACCGCTCCTCTTGGTGTGATGCTGTACAGGTCTCTGTAAAAGGTCTTTGCCAGTCAACTTATAGTTGTCCTTTTTGTGTGTGTGGATTTGTGTTTCATTTTATTTTCTCTCTAGTTGAGGTGAGAAAAAGTTCTAGGTGCAGTTGAAGTTCCTGATGAAGAAACACAATTAAAATTTTTTTCAGTGAAAAAATCTCCATATTTGTATTTCAACAATGTAGCTAAAACTTGATGTAAATTCCTCCTCTTTTATTTTTCCTTTTTTTGGCTTAATGAATATTTATTCAATATGAAATCTTTATATTATATGGTCTACATGTTAAGAATAAAGGTACATCAAGTCTTGGTTTAAAAAGCAAAAAGAAAAAGATAGCTCAGTGGACAAAGTGCCTGTTTGGGCAAGCACAGGGACCAGCGTTCAATTCCTGGTCCTGCATGTCTTGCTGGCCCTGCCCTCCGCTCACACTAAGCCAGCAACAGAGTCTGGGTGTGGTGGCGCCCGCCTATACTCCCAGCACTGGGGAGACTGAAAACAGGAAGATCAGCATGAGTCCTGTCTGTGTAGGGAGACCCTGTACCAAATGCACAAATGAAAGTAAATAAATGAATATTAAAAAGAATATCTGAAATCATGAACCATAGTATTCTATTTGAAATTTTTTAAATGTATTACTCCTCAAGAAACTAATATTTGGAGCTGGGGAGATAGCTCCGTAGCACAAGTGCCTGCCTGGTAAGTGCAAGGTCATGAGTTTGAACCCCAGTCCTACCAAAAAAAAAAGAAACTAATATTTGATGTGTATTATATATGTTTAAGGCAGATTGCCCTTCCAAATAAAACATGTGATCCAAAGATGATATATATTATAATTTTATTACTTTTGATAAGAAATAACAATGAGATAGTTTCAAAACACATTAATAAGAGAGCCACAATAATTAATACAATGCATATTTTTGTCTGCATAGTAGTTGTTTACAGTACAAGATGTAGACGGGACAACTTTGCTAAACACCATTGGTACAAATATGCTCATTAGCAGGCAGACTCTGGATTTTTGTTCAGAAGTTAAGAGGGTGTTAGTGCTGTAACATCTATTTGTGTTTAAGGATGCTGCTCTCTCCCTTGCCCCCTAATTATCAAAGGGCAGCTGAATTTAAACTGAGAAACAGCCAGTGATGTAATTCTCTGGCGCAGCACTTGCCTGGTATGATAAGGCCCTGGGACTTATCCATAGCACTGCAAGCAAAGAAACAACAGTTTGCATGAACGGTTTCCAGTTTTTAGCTATTTTACTTCCAGGGAGAAAGCTCATCGAATTTTCACTGATTTTTGGTTTAACTTATAGGTTTTTCATCATTACCTTACTTGCTACCACCATTGTTTGGATCCCTATTATAGAAACATCTCTCAGTGAAAACTTATTTGAACATATGCTGCTGATAAAGAGCTGCCTGACGCCGCCCATTACTGCCCTCTTCATACTCGCTGTGTTTTCCAGGAGAGTCAATGAGGAGGTAGGTGTTGGCATGGGAAGGTACAAGGGGTTGCTTCATACTGCAGATAGATAGCTTTGTAAGACTTGGCCTGGAAGCGCTTCTCGTGTACGCAGGATATGACGTCATGTCCACGCCATGACATCATTTGCTTTCCGAGGTACCATGTTTTCCCTGGGTAGATTTGGTTCATTCGCCTTCCTCCTTTTATAATGAAATCCCCTTCCGGCCACACCATGGGAGCCTGATCCCCTTAAGCTTCTGGAGGTGGTGATTAGAAAATGTGATTCTCCATCGCACATATTTAGTTGTAGAAAAACGTTCTCCTGTTGTCTCTGTACATGAGTGCGTGTCGTCCTCAGAGATCCCACATGCACTGGGGGATATACAGTAGGGAGCTGTTCCACATCTTCTGTATTGAATGCATAATTATTTAAACCATTTCTTTGGTCCGTACTTAAGACCAAATAAAGATCCCCATTAATGGTTTGGTCATCTCATTAATAACACTTCGAAAGTATAGTGTTTCCCTGACTATGTCTTTTTCTGATTTTTTAAATTATTTTTAAGGTTGTGTGTGTGTGTTTGTGTGTGTGTGTGTATGTGTATGTATCCAGGATCTCAGTACACAGCTCAGACTCATGGTGATCCTCCTGAATTCTGCTTCCCTAATGCTGGGATTACAGGCATGCACCGCCATGCCTGGACTCCATCGCCAGCTCAGCACACCCAGGGGTGGCACCAGCACAGCACACAGTGCCAGGGATCAAACCCTGGCCCCTGAGCTTACCTACGCAAGGGCTTAGCCTGGATTTTTTTAAATTTTTGAGTCACATCATAAACAGTATTTCCAAGCACTAAAGAAATGGGCCTTGCACAAATCCCTACATGCAGCGCTCGAGGACCCTTAGGATCTGGCCCTGCCTGCTGCTCAGGCATTGCCCTCCACGCACACCCCTGAGTGTAGCCCACCCACTGGATACAGCGAGGTGCAGTCCTCACTGCTAAAGCCTCCCTGCATCCTCTGGCCTCTCTCCATTTGTATGAACTGTTTGCTGAGCCAGGAATATCTATTTACCACTGCACCTAGTCAGTGCTTTCTCTCAGGTACTCAGCCCTCTAGGCCACCAGCCAATACTTACTGTTCCAACCAGCTCACCAGTACTCAGCTTAGCAGCAAGAATGTGGGGAGGGGTCACTCTGGGCCCTAGAGCTCCTCCTGTTCACTCTCCTGGGGAGAGCATGCGTAGGAGAAGAGGCAGGTTGTCAGGGTGATCCGGTAGATTACCAAAGAGAAATGAGAAGATCTGAGTAGGGGCTGCCTTGCTGCCCCAGGTCCTAAGTTTCAGGAATATATTACATGCTCCCTCTCTTGAACTTGATGAAGTTTTGCAGGCCCTGTCTCTGGTCATGTTTTGGATCCCATCCTCTGGCCTCTGCCCTGCTGCTTCAGGAACCAGTTCCTGTGGAACCTCTGCCTGAATTTTGGTTTCACTCTTTCCCCACAGTGCTTACCCACATTCAGTTTCAGTATCGCAGGATCTCAGCCTTTCTCTCCATCTCTCTCTCTCTGTCTGTCTCTCTGTCTCTCTTCTCTGTCTCTCTCCCCCTCCCTCCCTCCCCCTCTCTCCCTCCCCCTCTCCAACCCTTCTTCCCATTCCCTCTCTCTCCCTCTTTGTCCCTCTCTCCCTCCCTCTTTCCTACTCCCTCTCACTCTCACTCCCTCTCTCCATTCCTCCCTGCCTCCCTTCATCCCTCCCTCTCTCCCTCCCTCTTTCCTACTCCCTCTCTCTCCCTCTCTCCCTCCCTCCCTCTCTCTCACTCCCTCTCTTCATCCCTCCCTCCCTTCATCCCTCCTTCTCTCCCACCCCATCTCTCTCTCTGTCCATCCATCCTCTCCCAATTTGGGCTGCACATATGACCTCTGAACAGAAGCCTTACTTTCCTGGCGTGGACAGGCTATCTGAAGGAGACAAACGATGCCCAGTGGGTAAATAACAACTTCAGATAGTGACAAAGCGCTACTCAAAAGATTTTAAAAGATGATGGAACTGGCAGGGTAGGCTGGAAGTTAGGGGGAATGGGAGACAAACAAGGATATTAGGTAAGGTGCTGGAAGACCTCTCTTAAGGAAGTGACCTTGAATCTGAAACATGAACAGTGAAATCAGAAATACTAAATCTACAGGAAACAGACAAGCAGAGAAAAGGGTAGGTGGAAAACCGCTAAAACAAGAGCAGAACAGGTAGGAGTCAGATGCAGGAGGAAGGTTTTGATGGCTGGAGTGGAAAGACCAAGGGGGAAGTAGCAGAGCCCAGTAGGGCCAGCTGTGGGCTGCCACTGAGGTCTTATTCTCTGAGTGCTTGCCGAGAAGCCAGTGGAGAGTCTAGGTGGGAGCATGACGTTCTCTAGTGCAAGCTTTGAGAGACCGCTCTGGCTTCCACGGGTCTGGTATGCAATCAGAAGACACAGTGAGGAGTCCACCTGTGTGAGCAAAAATAATGGTAGGACAGGACTCATGGCGTAGCCATCGCAAAGATGGCGAGGAGTGAGATTCTGGTTTTATTTTGGAAGTAGAACCGACTGTATTTGCTGAGGGATTGGTGGCAGGGCAGCATGGAAAGAAAAGAGCAGGAGATGACTCCTGGGGCTTCTTCACCTGGCAACCGGAGAGGTGCCGTTTAGGGAAACCGAGATGGCAGCACTCTCGAGGGCCTCTTTGACTTGAATAGCCTATGCATAGCTTCACAGTGAAGTGTTTGAATTTCCTGTGAGCGCGCCGCCGACTGGCCCAAGAGAGAGTGCCAGTGGGTCTGTGGCGGCCTCGCTCTCCTTCTCTTCGGCAGGACTCTCAGTACTCCGCTGCAGCCCATTTAACTTTAGAATCTGGCTGGTCAGGAGAGGGATACCAAAGCTTGCTCGTGTCCTTCCCCATCTTCCTCGCCAGTGACTTTCGGCTCCTTCTCTGGCAGGGTGCCTTCTGGGGGCTCACTCTGGGGATTATGATCGGCTTATTTCGACTGCTGCCTGAGCTCATCTACAGACGCAGGAACTGCGAGGACCCAAAGTGCCCCCCGCCCATGTGCAGCATGCACTACCTCTATTTTAGCATGCCCCTCCTCCTGGTCAGTCTCCTCAGCATACTGGGGATCTCCTTCTTCAGAGATCCAATTCCAGACAAACATGTAAGTGCTACCGTTAGGGTGCGCTGGGATCAACCCCAAGGTCCCAGGGAGTAGCAAATGCAATAAAAGTGGTTGGATTCCTGCATTCTCTTTGGAAGTAGAAGGGCAGGAAATACAGGAAGAACCTTGCCTTAAAAAATAAAACACTAGAAGGGCTGGCCCATAGCTCAAAGGATTAGAGAGCTTGCAAGCAGGCACAGGGGCCTGGGGTTCAATCTCCAGCCTGCCATGCCAGGCCTGCCCTCAGGGCACACTGAGATGGTAATTGACCCTGAACATCCTGTAGACCCTTCCTTAAAAAAGAAAAAAATATGGAACTGCTAGAGGAGCTGGGAGATGGCTCAGAGGCATAAGCACCTGCCTGGCAAGCACAAGGACCAGAGTTCGATCCCTGGCCCTGCATGCCACACCATCCTGGATCCTTGGGTATGCAGTCTTGGTCCTGGAACCAGATGTGGTAGCATATGCCTGTAATCCCAGCACTCAGGAGGTTGAGACAGGAGGATCACTGTGAGTTTGGGACCAGCCTGGTGACTGCAAAAGTGAGCACAAAGCCAAACTTGCATAGTGAGACCCTGTCTCAAAAAAAAAAAAAGGCCAGCCAAATAGCTCAGTGGGCTAAAGTGCCTGCTTCAGCAGGTGCAGGGACTGGGGTTTGACCCCGGACACCAAATGCAGCACCAGTCCCACCTCCAGGCACACTGAAGTGGCCACAGAGTCTGGACATGGTGGCACACATCTGTAATCACAGCGCTGGGGGTTCTAAAAACAGGAGAATCACTACAAGTCCAAGCTGTGGAGTGAGACCCTGAATCAAATATGGATATATTTTTTAAAATAAATAAGAATTCAGCATTGTAAAATAAAAATGTTCTATAAAAGGATTAAGTTCACTAACCTCAGTAAGCGTTAGAGCAGTCAGAGCAGTGGCGGCTACTGCCCACTGGTAGGCAACGAAGGCTCTGTAAAGTGAGAGGCTATGCAGCGCTTCCTGGCCTTCTCTTCAGAAGCATTTCCTAAATCCTAGGAGAGAGGTGTAAGTCACCTCTTCTAGATATTTATTTAAATAACTGAAGGTCATCTGAGGTCATGGAAGTGAAATAACTTGTCCAGAAAAACAAAACTAGCAAGTGGCAGGCCTGGGACCCTGATAGGGCTGTGAAGCTCAAGTTGGCTCCACTGTCACCTGATTGGTGCCTTGACAGGGCAGGAACTTGGCCCATCCAGTGAGAACCAGGAGAGGGGCTTCTGAGCATCCATCCAGCAATCGGGAGGACTGGAGTTTAGGTAGTTTCTCAGAAGGTAATAAGACCTAGTAGTGCCTTTCTTACAGTTTTGTGTGGAGGCTTGTCACAAGCTAGTACTATATTCCTTCAGCAAATGTTGAGTCACTAGGACAGATAAACTTCAGCAAACCACAAACCTCAGGGTCCTGCAGTTCCACTTCCACCACCTTTCCTGCTCACTGCTATTTTCCATCTGAGTCATGCTGCTGGTGAGCACACACACCCCACACAGAACAAGTGGGGAGGAGAGCCAGTGCTCATGCCCCACTGTGAAGTCTCCTTGCATCAGTGACACAGCGCCGGAGAGTGCCCTGCTCCTCGTACCTTGAGATGCAAGAGATGGCTGAATTTTAAATTTCTTATTGCTAGCTGTACTGCTCATCATTCAGCTTGTCAGTATTTTTTTCTGCTGTTCCATCAACCTCAACTTTGGATTTGTGTCTGTTCCTCCGCCAGCCAAGTATATTCTGAGCATCTCCCAGCTGCCTAGTTGCATACTAGTGCCCTGAAGAAGATGAAATAGCTGCGCACAGTGGATAGAGCTGAGAGACAGAGTAGCATTTGGGATTAGTGACAATGTGCCGGCTTTAGGCCCAGGCCCTCCCAACACAGTGCCTCTGCTACCACACCCAGCAGGGTGGAACTCCACTCCCAATTCATCCATGCCCTACAACTCTAGAACCTAAGCCCTTTCTACTCACGTAGCAACCTCATCTATAGGAGGAGGCTGGTGGCATTTTTGAGAAGGCAAAATGTGCACCTATGGCACCGTCAGGAAGCAGTTACAGCTTAAGTGTAGTGGCTTAAGCCTGTCATCAACACAACAGAACCACAGTCCCAACATTTCAGGTCAGACTGGGCCTTGAACTGGGTGCTGGGAAAGCTACCCAATCGATGAGGCTCACAAGCATCCAGCTGTGCATTAGGGCTGAGATTTCTCCTGTGCCTGCACCAAGGCTGGTGTGACAGATTCAGATGGACCTACTCTGGGACAGACTTGGATATGGTGAAAACTGTTCACTCAGATGTGCTTCAGTGGCCCTTACCCTCCCCCGAAAAAGAGAACAGTTGGCTGAGTTTGGTTACTTTCCACAGTCTCACCCCTGCTTTTAGGAATAAAAATGTGCCATAAAACTAAATAAACAAAAGTTCTGAGACAAGAAAAAAAAAAATTCTAAAAAAAAAAAAAAAAA
>PVJA010004208.1:27493-62585 GCA_004027025.1 Myocastor coypus | reverse complement strand
GACACACACACACACACACACTGCCAGACATAAACCCAAAGT
This sequence comes from Myocastor coypus, assembly GCA_004027025.1. Taxonomy (NCBI): domain Eukaryota; kingdom Metazoa; phylum Chordata; class Mammalia; order Rodentia; family Myocastoridae; genus Myocastor; species Myocastor coypus. Next base: position 62,543 of record PVJA010004208.1, on the reverse strand, counting down.
AATGGGCAACTCCTTCCACTCTGAAGGGAGTGGGTATACGGTGCTTTCTGGGCCCTCCTAACAGGAAGGAACCGGAAATCCATTGTCTCCAAACTCTTGCTTTATACTGAGGTCTATATCAGCTGTGACATTGTTGCCAGAGTCACATGACCACATGGTACCTAAGCCAGAACTAAAACTCAAGAGTCCTGGTTCCTATGATTCCCTATACCATCTTCCTTCTATCTTTTGTTAATATGATAACCAGATCACCTTCAGTCCATCAAGACCCTGGGCCCAGCAGGGTTCAATCCCTGGCAGCATGTGTCATGCTGAGCTGGCCACCGAAACTGGGCGTGGTGGCACATGCCTGTAATCCCAGCACCGGGGAGGCTGATAGGAGGATTACTATGCATCTGAACTGTGTAGCAAGACCCTATACCAAATACATAAATAAATAAAAGATTTTTAAAAAGCGAGGCTCCATAGTGACATGCCCCTACTCTCTCTCTCTCTCTCTCTCTCTCTCTCTCTCTCTCTCTCTCTCTCTTTCTCTTCCCCCATCACAGCTCCACAGGATCTGCTGGAGCTTACGAAAGAGCCAAGAGGAGAGGGTTGATCTGGACAGGGACAGAACATGGAAGAGACTCCCCAAATTCCAAACCACACCAGGTGAGAGTCAAGATCAGCCCCGGGGGGATGGCCCTGGGTGACATGCTCTCAGGTGGTTGGTGGCCTTCGTTGATGTCCAATGCTCCTCTGCACCATTACCCTCACCTTCAGATAAGTTTCAGTGCGTGAGTCTGGGCTTGCCTTTTCCCTAAGATGCCTCCTGGGGGTAGTTGGGGCTGGTCACAGTTGTGAGGCCATGGTGAGCAGGCTGCGCTCACCGTGGTGTCCTGGCAGCATTTCAAAAGGCAGATCCACTGAGGCAAACGCTGCTGGAAGAAAACACAGCCTAAGAACTGGCCTTGGGTTTAGCCACACACAGACCACATGGTGCCTCCAACACAACATTCTGGCGGTGTGTAGCTCAGGGAGGGGAGCGACTGAAGTGTGTGGATTCAAAACCAGAGGCTCCTTGGAAGGAGGTATGAGATGGCCCACTCCAATGGGGGAGGTACTGGGATGGGGAAGGAAGGCACCCCAGATGCAGCTCTGGGGGAGAAAGTTTTCAGTCCAAGCAAGAAAGGAGAGCATGCCTGGAACAGTCTGAGGGCCCTGGGGCTTCAACAGAATTGGAGAAAGGGTTTTAGCAAATAGGATCAGAAATGAAGTGTTCTAGGCCATAGGGGGTGGGGTGACCCAAGCTTCTTGCAGCCCCTGATGTAATCAGGGATAAAGGAAATAATGAGATTAGTCCTGAGTCTGAGGCATAGAATAGTAAAGGAGCTCTGAGTTTGGGGGAGAGAGGGCAAGGGCCCAGCTGCCCAGCACATAGGGTTTTCCCCTTTTTCACTCCTGCCAGGTGAGTTCAGAGCCAAGAGAGGGCCTGGGGTCTCTGCTGACACCTGCAGGAGATGGGCATGTTTGGGAAGGGCCCTAGGGACTTCCATAGGGTGATAAATGGCCTTTTCCAGGCACAAGACCCTGTGCTTCTGGAAACTACAGCGCTCCAGTTACCCTCTGAGGGCTCTTCTCCCCTACTGAGATGTAAATTGGCCTCCTGAGTGCCCACAGTATTCCAGGTGCTCCCAAAATTACCTATGCCAGGTATAGGTGCTATCCTATACCTGGGTACAGGCGCTATCCGCATTTTTAAGCTGGGGAAACTAAGGTGTTTAGCAATCAGATAACCGACCAGTGGCTGGGCTGAGATTTGAACACTAGCAGTCTCATTCCAAAGTCTGGGCTCTCAGCCCTGAGCCTATCATACAGCCTTGGCTGATTTGGGTCACGGTTATTATAAGCTCAGCTACAAGGACAGAAGCCTAGGAGACACTGACTGGGAGGTTGTTTGACAAGCTGAGGCAGCATGTGTACAGTTCCAGTGCACACACCCTGAAAATCCACTCAGAACGAAACAGGATTCTCTCGCCATCCAAGAGCTATCCATTCCCAGGAGCAGCTCAAGGTCACATTCCAGGCAGTGGCTGGGCTGGTGCTGGTGTGCTGGAGCTGACCGTGGTGCTGACCTGAGCCTGCACAAGCCCCAAGGGGCAGGCTGGTGTCTGCCGCTCAGACCTTGGAGTAATACTCAAACTCCACACATGGGTGTTTCCACTGGTTTGGCCCAGAAAAGTGTGTGGTGCCTTTCTTGTAATTCGTAAACTGCCTCCCTCGCCCCACACAACACTAGGAAGTTCCTCCAAGTATCATATGGGCCAAGCACAGAGACAGACAGCTGCTTGGAAAAGACACTCAGAAACTTGCCTCAGAGAGCAATATCTATTCTCAGGACTTGTAGGACTTCCTCTTCCCTCTAAGGAAAGAGCACTCAGAGGAGCAGCAGCTACTGCCCTAGACCTACAGAGACAGGAAAGGACACTGTTGCAGTACAGTTGGGGTACGTGAGGAAGCAGGGCTCCCCTGACACTCAGGAACCCGACCAAGGGGATCTGGACACAGCTGAGAGCTCTACAGCCACACTCTACCCCACAACACATCACAAGTGCCTCATTCTACACTGTGTTTTGTGTCTGAATGTGACACTAGACATTCTATTTCTATGAGTCTGCTGGATTTTACCTTGAACTCAATTCTGAGAAGTGAATCTCTACAAGAGCCTCTCTCCTGCATAATGCCCTACATTCCTCTTCCCTTTGCCTGTTTCTTCTGTTCTAGCTATGTTCGGGGATTCCAAAAGCTTCTTCTGGGAGGGCTTTCAACTCTATTTTGGCCTGGAGCCACAGATGAAGTCCAAGGTAGCTCCTGAAAAGACCACCAAGGAGAAAACTGCAACTGTGGAGAAAACTCGCAAGAGGAAATATAGTGATGCTTTGGAAGAGTCTAAGGTCTCGAGCTCTAGAGAGTCATCCATAAAAACAGAAGTAAGTAAGGAAACAATAGGGCCAGGTGACATACCAGAAGGTGAGGACATCCTGGCTCAGGGAGAGCTATCCAGGAAGATAAAGGCGTCCAAGGAGAAGATGGAAGATACAATGGAGAGTGATGCGTCAGAGAAGCCCTACTGGAAGAAGGTGATCGGTTGCAGTGGGACCATCCTGATCACACTCGTGGTCCTCGGTCACATCTATTTTGCCTGAAGCAGCTCAAGCCTGGTGTGTCTGGAGGGCCCCAAGGTTGCTATCTTTCTCAGACTTTCATCAAGAAAAGAGAAGAAATGTTTCCTCTTGGGAGACCCAAAAATATGGGGTCAACACTTATAGCACTGAAAATGTACCACTGATATCATATATCAAATGCCACCAGCCACAGGAGCATAGATTTTGTGGAATGCTTGTTCTTACTTTTGTTCCTTCTTTTATGCATATACATTAATATTCATAAAGCCAGTCTTATATTCCTCAGTCGGTTCTGGTATATAGTACTTTTTTATATGATCCTGGATTTGGTTTGTTCATCTTTTGTTGAGTTTTTGTGGCATAAGGAAAATTGGGCTGTAGCTTTCTTGTGATTTATTTAGTTTAAGTATCAGGATAGTATTAGCCTTGCGAATGACTGGTATTCTTGCCTGGAGACATGTAAAGGTAGACTATGTTCAGTTCGCTGTAGGGGACCAGAGCTCAGGAGGCAGACTGGGACTAGAGTCCCAAGTTTGGGGGAGTGCAGAGGACAGGCCTAAGCAGGAAGGTGACCCAGGCAGGAAGGTGGTAGGGGAGGCCCCAGCCAGGCAGGTGAGCTTCTGCAGGAAAAATGAGGAACAAGGGCCTAAAACAAAATCTACATCAGTCTTATAGCTGAACTCCACAGTGGCATCAACAGCACTGGTCAGGTAGCAAAAGAGAGTTTCATAGCTCAGACCAAGAACCCAGGGATTTTTGTGGCAGGGATGGCATAGAGCCAGCCTGCTATGGCATAATACAGGATTGGGATGGGCATGAACCCCTGAAGTTACTTGCTTTCCTGAAGGAGAAAACTCAGGAAAGCACCCAGTCCCTTTCAGACCCAGGGGTGTACTTGGGATAATCCTTGAATTTCAAGGACAATGTCTTAGTTACTTGTCTCTCATTGCTGAGACAAAATGCTCAACATCCAGCATTAAAAGGAGAAAGGTTTACTTAGATCACAGTTTGTAGAGGTTTCAGCCCATAATCATCAGCTGGCACCAAGGGAGGGTGGCACATGGCAGAGGGAGAACAGATTATGGCGGCAGAAGAGGGCAAAAGCAACAAGAGTAGAAAAGAGGAAGGGCTGGGGAGATGGTGCAGTGGCATAAGTACTTGCCTGATGAGCACAAGGGCCAGAGTTTGATCTCCCGTACTGAGAGAGAGACAGAGAGAGAGAGAGACAGAGAGAGAGACAGAGAGACAGACAGAGAGACAGACAGAGACAGAGACACAGAGCCACAGCCACAGAGACAGAGACAGAGAGACACAGACAGACAGACAGACAGAAGTCCAGGCATTCCAGGTCTGGCAGGCTAAAACAGGGTTTGTAAATCAGATCAGGCTTGGGCAATTTAAGAATAAAAGAGGTGTGGGTGTCCCTTATTTTGTATCCAGTCTACTTTGATTACAGTGGACTGATCTAGCAGTCACCCACCCTTAATCCCAGAATTACACTAGGAATCAATCACACATTCTAAATTGAGCCACCTCTGAGAAAGAAAAAGAAACAACTATGACCACATGAATCCTGGGGGGAGGGGGCATCCAGACACAAACCTTAAGAGGCACACATTTTTCTGTTTCTTCTGAGAAATGTGAGGGTCCCTGGGGCTTGCTGAAAGGACTACAGGAAGAGGCTCACTTGAGGATCTGATTTTGCTAATATTTATTCTAAGAAGTCTTCCCAGAATCAACTCCTGGTAGGTGAAAAGGGAGCCTCAAAAAGTTCCTTGGAAAAAGATAAAGGCTCCAGCTCAGCTCACACAGAAAGGGCCCAGCCTGGAAGTTGAGCTCTATCGCCCTAGTCCCTCAAGAAGAGGTCAGAACCACAGTTTCTTCCCAAAAACTAAAAGAACCCTCACTTGGTCAGATCAGGTAGGGATGGTTTGGGGACAAACAGGCTCTCCCAACCACTCCCCCAAACTCATTCTCATGCCTTAGTCTCCCCACAGAAGCAAAATCAGAGGCACAGGTGGAAGGCAAGCTCAGGAAAGAACTTCCCTGAAGTGGACAGGGCCAAGGAGAGAGGAGGTGGAACGGCGGGGCTTTCGGTGGCCCAAGAGGACCACACTCCAGTGACTTCCCTGGGAGGGAGAAGAATGACGGGAAGGTCTAACAAAGAAATTGAACGGATTGCTGTCCTAAGCATTGGTTCTCTTATGAGGACTCCCCCTCTCTAGGCAGAGTCACATCAAGGCCACCCTTTTCACTTTCCTTCCTGTCGCCCAGTGTGGGAAGGCGGGGAGAGTGGCAGAACAGGGCACTGATGAGAGTGCTCAGCAGGGCCACCCCCAGCTGCACCCCACAGCCCTAGTGACTCAAGCTTCCCAAGCTCGGCTGATGCCTAGTCCGGCTATGTTCCTTCTAACTTTCAACCACCTTCCTTCCCCAATCCTTGTCTCTGGAGGATCTGGCCCTGTGCTTCACCTTTTGAGGGGACTCTGGGCCTGTAGGGGATGGGATTTCCCCTTTGACTGAAAAAGATATGGCCATGCCAGGAACATAAAGAACACTGGGATCCAAAATATAGAGGTGCAGCCTATTTATTCAGGTGTAGAGGTGGCATGTCAGGTTTTGCCTGCTAACAGGCTCAGGGTTTCCACTCAATCACTTTGATGGCGATCTGGGCTGCCCGCTGGATGGTCTTGTTGTTATCCAACTCTAGAATACGGAAGGCAGGCACTTGGGGCTGCAGGCGCCTGCGGCCCTCAGGGGCCTCCGCCAGCATGGTGAGGGCCTTGGTGGCATTCAGGCGCACCTTGGTCAAAGGTGAGGACAGCAGCTGCAGGAGAGGGTCGATGGCATCTGCGTCCAGGGCCGCATACTTCCCTGCAGGTAACCAACAAAGGCTGCTTAGCCAGCCACTCTGAGGGAGCCTTCTTCTTGCTCCCCTCCTGCCTGGGTGGTCTCAAAGGAAGTACTGCCATGCACCCCCCCCCTTATTCTCTCACCCCATCTCTCTTGTAGCCTTCTGCTGAATCCAGCCTGGGGACTAGGCCCGGCCCCTAACCCCCCACTCCAGCCCCCTAACTGACTTCAACACAAGCACTAGTTCCTAACCTATAATTAATCATCACAAAGCAACAAAGACAGACACTTTTTAAAAATGAAAGCCAATCATTTATGTGGCAAATACTTCTTGAACAACTATTTTGAACCCAACACTAAAACACAACGTGGGGCTAGAGGTCTACTTTAGTACTCAGAGTGTTTGCCTAGTATTTATGGGGCCTTCAGTCCAATCCTCAACACAGCAAAACCAATCAAATGGCTCTTGCCCTCAAGACACTAACAGACATATATGGTCTACGAGTGGCTCTCCTTGACCCTTTGTCACCGAGGCTGCTATGAGTGAACTCTCCCCTTTGCTGTGAATGCCTCCCGACTCTACCCTCCTAACTACACTGTGCTCTGGGTCAGTCTGCAAGTCCCCCGCACAGCGCACTTGGTCCCATCACATGTCCCACCAAACGATGCGCTTCTCCCATGTCACTCTTCAGTCTACCTCTCCTGTCGCTGTGTTCCCATTGTGCAGCCCAAGGCTTGGCCTATGTCAAGGTCCCTGAGCTGAAGTACCTTTCAGAGAGTAAGTGGCTTCCCATCCCTGGCTTCTGGGCTTTGTCTCTTGACTATTGCTTGAACCCTCACTGGTCCTACAGGCAACCAATAGGACTGAGGTGAGGTACCCCAAGATCAATATACAGGGGGAACCCCTGCCTCCATCACAGTGTCAGCATCCTGACTATGCAATGGAAAGGTGGGCTGCAAACCCTGAGAAGACCTCGACCTCTACTCCTCTATGTTAGGTTCTACCATTCAGGTCCAGCATGGAGTCTCCAGTAGAATTTGCCTTGGGGAGGTTTTGTAGCATATGGATTATAACCCAAGGTACAGAGAATCCTCCACGGAACAACTAGATGTGTACACCACAGGGGCCAGGGGAAAAGAACTCTGTACTCTTATTGCTCTCCTTCCCGCCTTGAGAAAAACAATTACGATCAAGGAATGGGAATCAAGAGCAGAGTTTGCTTAGACCTCAGGATAACAGAGTCATGGATTACAAACTAATCAACCCCAGAATCACTTCACAGCTCACAAAGGACATGGGGCAGATGTCAGAATTCCAGGCCCAGGGATCAGCTTGGTGTCAATGCAAGTGATTGGTGCAAGGCCACAAGCAGCCTGTACGAGAAGAAGGAAGGTTGTGTGTTGAACCAAACCTCAAAAAGATCTCCATGACAGGCCAAGAGGGAGGATTTGGATGGATTTTGGAGGGTTGAGGGAGAGGGATCCACACCAGGTCCCTGAGCAGAAGGACAAGCTCAGGAAAGCTTATCCATCACAACTGCTGGCATGCTAGGGGTAGGGGGGTGGGTCACTTCTTCCTCCTGCTTGGACCCACCCAGTTTCAGGCATCCTGGGGTGGCCTCCCTCAGCTCACCTTCAGTGGTGACTGTGGCATACATCAGGGCTCCAGCAGCATTGGCCTGAACTTCAAGATCCTTGTCCTTCAGAAGATCCACTAGGATGGGGATGACATCATGCTGCCTCACCTGGTCCTTGCCCTCCAAGGGGATGCTGGGTCAGAGGGGGACGAACGGGAACTCTACTTAGAGGGGAAGAGGAATTAAGCCCCAAGAATGCCTGAGGGGCCTAGAAAAGGAAAGGACTTACTTGGGAACTATCCTTGGTGGCCAAGGACTGATCATGGCTGGGACAGGCACCAAGGTACAGAAAGCAGGGTGACCTGCTGCACTAATGGTGAGACCAAGGGCCCAGGGTACAATGGAGCCTTTCTGTACATCACTCAAAAAGAAATTAGACATACTTCCTTGGCCCTAAAGTCCTGAAACATAATTGGCCATATATCTGCTAGGGGTCTGAGTCATACCACCACACATATAGAAATATAGGCCTGAGCGTCTAGGGAGAACCCCAAATGGAAGAAAATCCAGAAGTTACAGATGTGAAGGGCTCCCAACTAAGATGATGTGGGTGTAGCCAACGAAGGACTATGGGGAGTGAGTGAAGCCACCTATCCTTGGGGACAAGGGAACCAGCCAAGGTCAAGAAACTGTGCTTCCTTAGTTCCCGAGCCAGGATGGAGACCACATCCTATGTGACTCTGAGTTAGTGACTATAGATTTTGGGACTCAGTTTCCTCACCCTGTAAAGGGAGATATCTCCTCCCCTAGAAAGCTGTCTTCATGTGTAGTTTATAAACAATGCCTGAACCGCAAAGGACCTAGAGACTCCTTGCTATCATCGTTATACTGGCATTATGCTTGTCTTCCTCATAGAGAAAGGTGACCAGTCAGTTGGACCTTGGCCCAGGATGTGAGCAAAGAAAGGATTTTCAGGGATATAGGACGTTCTCAGGCCAGTGGGAAAGTGGTCACCCTAATAGAGGAGTCCGCTACAATCCCAGCACCCTTCACATCAGGACAGGATAAGGGAGCTAGATGCCCTTGGACTCTGGAACAGGCCTGGCTGAGATAAAGCCCAGTGGTTTTGTCTGGGCTGCTGCAGAAGCCCAAGGGGGCAGCCACTCAGTCCAGCATAGACTGGGCCTCACCTGATGGCGATGAGCACCCGAGCAGCCTTGCTGCGGATGTTTGTGTTGGGGCTAAGGAGCTTCTGCTTGAGGAAGGGCACAGCACGGTTGCCCAGGGCTTCGGTGGCATCTTCCTGCAGGCAGGGGGCCAGTGTGTCCAGGATGAGTTCCTGGATGTCTTCCTCCTCCCTCGGCAGTTTCCACACCAGTGAAGGGATCAGGCCACTGCTAATGATTCCGTGGGCTCCTGCAGGACAGAAGAGGGTCCCGGGGTGGATAGGTGCAGCCAACCTCCTCCATGCTTGGGCCCAGATGGGTAGGGAGGTGTCTGACAGGAGAACTTGGCAAGGGGCCTGAGCAGTGAGCAGGGGGAGCCACGTCCAGAGCTGGAATGGAGCTGAAAGGTAAGGTCCTAGAGATCACAAAACATGGCAGCCTTTGGTCACACTGTACCTCAGGTACATAGTGGCCTCAGGGACAGCAGTCACCCTTAGGAGAGCCTGGCAGCTCACTCCTGCAGGTCCCAGAACGCTAAGAGAACCTTCCTCTTCTTTACCTTGCCCAGAATGGTGAAAAGCCATCCAAGACCCCTACCCATGCGCCCAAAACATGCCCAAGGCCACTAGAGTCCCCAAAGTGGTTTGGTTATCCTCTGAGAAGAGCTCGAAATGGAAGGGGAGGTAGAGACCTAATGTGGAGGTAAAAACCATACTGTCTACTATCCTAAAAAAAAAAAAAAAAAAAAAAAAAGAGAGAGCTGTGTCCTGAACCAAAGGTGACAGGAATCCACAGACTTTTTTTTCTTGTAGAATACTTTATTAAAAGCAAAACAATGCTGTTAAAAACAGCTGCAGCGCAAAGATAGCTAAGGCTTCTTTCTGTAAGCAGTGGCTCTAGTCTGTGTTCCCTGCCCCTGCTGCTGACTCACTCAGCTAAGTTCATTTAGTGTTGCTTAACGATCAACACGAACAAAGTTTTACCCAAATTAGATATGGAAGCAGAAAAGCTGGTTTTAGAGTTGCTGCTGCTCCTCTTTCTAATTGTTATCACTTTGGTCAACACAAACCTCTACCCTCCTGCCTACTGCTTCCTGAGAACTTGTGGTTGTCGCTCTTGATAATTTCTTGGGTTAGATGCTGAGATACCTCCCTCAGCACAATGTATGTGTTTCTCTGTAATTTTCTGAATCCACTTCTTCAGTCCCTAACCCCCTTCCTAGGTCGAATTTCTGTTCAGTGCATCACAAGGCTTCATTAGGATATACTCACAGGCCGCACCGATTCTGTTAGAGACGCCCACCCCCATCCAACCCAGGAAAACTCAAATCCACGATACTGGTGTGATTTCCCCTTCACTCAGCCATACCCCCTGCTGGAGAAAGCAGTCTTTATCTCTGGGCCCAGGGAGGGACCTCCCTATCTGTCCTGGACTTCCCTGCTCTTTCTCAGCTATCTTTTCTCCTGGGCTCTGCTAATTGCTCGATCCTTGGCAGTTCCCACACTCTGTCTGAAAGGAGTTTGGGGGTTCCCTCAAGGCAACCAGCTCTGTAGCAGCAGACACAGCGCTGGATGCAAACCATGGTTGTTTCGGCCTTTTCCACTAACTCCTTTGGCGGATTCTACTTTTGTTTATGAGGCTTTTTGTACATTTCAAGGTTACTATCCAGAGCTGGTGCCTCACTGTTCTGAGAGTCTGTGGTCAGGAGAGAGAAAAAAACATACAGGGCTTATCAGATACCATAACAGGTCTTCAGAGCCTGTGAACCTCATTGTCCAAGATCCAACATCTATGCCCACCAAACCATCCTTTCCGCCTTGGCCCCAAGTTGTCTTCTGCCTGGTGATGGGACTGCTGTTTGTGATGGACATGGGGCTGTATTTTCTCGTTCAGCAAGATCTCCGAAGATCCGTGGCAGACAAAAAAAGAGTACAGTTTCAAATGGAGCCAGGACCAGGACAAATGAGCCCTCCGCTCCTGGGGCAATAAGGGCAGTGGCGCTGTGTCTGGAAACTTCTCTCAGACCTGCCACCTCCTCATCCTTCATCAGGCATTCCCTCAATAGCAGGAAAAATACAACTCAGAGCTGGGGCTCTGTTTTTGTTTTTGTTGTTGTTGTTGTTTGTTTTGGTATTTTTGGGTGGGGAGTTGGGTTTTTTTTTTTTGGTTTCTGATGGGAAGACAAAACATGCAATCTCCAGGAACCCACAATGATGCCCCAAAAGCAGCCTTGAGTCCAGGACATCTCAGAATTGTATGTTTTCCCAGTCCACAGGCTTTAAAGGGACCTGGGGCCTCAGAAGAGTTCCAAATGCCATGGCTGTAGCATAGGTACTAAGAGAAGTACAGTGAGACAAGGCTCCCCATAAACAACCCATCTGTACCCTCCCCCTCTTTCTAGAGAATGTCTGCTTGTGAACCCACAACCCTTGCACAAGCAGCAGCTGCAGAGAGCCAGGACCTCAGAGCACTGGCCTCCTGAGTCATGGGTAGGAGGGTACAGCAAAGAGCAGCTCCTTCTTGTGATGTATAGCCACCTGTCACTAGGGCCACAGACCTGCCCCTTCCTCCTCCACCAGCCAGCAACCTCCACCACCTACTGTGAGGCCATCTACAGCCCCTGGGGAGGTGGCCACCTGCAAACACCTCTTCCCCACCCTCCCCAGCTAAATCCTCTAATTTACTCCAGAGAGATAAATAAGCAGGTTAATTAGCCTAAAGGTCTCCAAGTACCAATTAACACTAGGGCATCTCTCTTTGAAGACATCACCCTAGCCTCCCTTCCTTACTCCCTGAGGACATCAGAGGGTGGGTACCTGGGGTGATGAAGGTGGTGAGACAGGGTGGGCTATTGAGTACCTTTTATTTTCTCTTCCCCATGTTTATTTATTTATTTTGGGTTCAGGATCTCCCTATGCAGCTCTGACTAGTAGTAATCTTCCTGTCTCAGCCTCCTCTGGGCTGCGATTTCAGTGACAAGCATGGGATGAAGTACTAGGGATCAAACCCGGGTCCTTTTACTTGCCAGGCAGGCACTCAGACCACTGAGCTGTCTCCCCAGCCCCATCCTCCATGTTCCTTTCTGTCTAGTGCTCCTGACCAGCTTCTCCCATGGGGTGTTTAGATGGAGTAGCTAGCTTTGCCCTATTGGTCTCTGGAGGACACAGGGAAAGCAGTTTCCTATTGCTTCAAGTGGGCTGGGCTTTGTTTAAGACTTAACATCCACAGCTTTCCAAAGAAGCCTGGTCTGACTCCGAAAATGCAGCCTTTCCCAGCTGTGTAGCTTTGGGCATATTAATGAACCTCTCTGATCTTGGTGCTGAAATAAGCCTGCCCAGTGGACAGTTGTACAATACCCAAGAAAGTTGAGAATCAACTAACAGGGGCCTGATGATGGCACCGCCTCCCATTGGATCTAAGCTCCCCAGGAAATTCCAGGACCACACATACCACCATTGCAGCTACCAGGAGCCAGTCAGAGCTGAGCAGGACACAGGCGGAGGGAAGGAGGGAGAGGGGTCACTGCAGTCAGAAAAATCAGAATTCTGGCAGTGATCACCTCCATGACTCCCCCCTCTTGCCTGGTGAGGAAACTGAAGCTCAGAGTGGAAGCTCGAATCCCTAAGGTCACACAGCAGAGGCAGGCAAACCCAGAGCCTTCGGTTCTTTGACTTCTGTTTCTCAGGCATCTGCTTGTGTTCCTTCTCATAGAAATACTCATCACTGGGCTCTGGGTTCATTTTGAGACAGAGGGAGAAGATTAAAAATAAAACGCGTGCCGGGTGGGCCTTTCTGCTCGTTCACTTTGCTTTTCAGCTAAAAGGAAAGTGGCGGGCCTGGCTATTTATAACTAACCCAGATTCACACCGTTTGTTCAGATGGGGGCCGGGCACACAGACCCCCAGGAAACAAATCAGAGAAACCCACTCAACTGAGCCATGGACTGAGTCAGTGTGGGGAGGGCAATACAGGTAGGGCACAGAGAAGAGCCAGCCAGGACGAGGCAGCACCCACGCAGGCCAACCTTCCAGCAGCCAGCAGCCCAGAGATGGATGAGACGACCCCACACTACACTAGGCAAGTAGGAACCCTAGGGGGAGCGTCGACTGAGCACTGGTCATTATGGCTGAGGACTGGTCATTATGGAACAGGTTGCTACACTGGAGAGAAGGAATTCCAGGTTCCTGGGTGCTCTGGAGATACAGGAAGGCAGACCCAGGAAGCTACATCTCCCAGAAGGACAGTCTAAGTGGGCTGAAGGGGAGAGAGGGAGACGGTGCAGCATGTGTGTTTAGGGCAGGCTTCCAAAATGGCCTTCCTGCTGTTTAGGCCAGGATAGGCTTAGTGGTTGTGTCAGAAAGTTCCACCAGGATTGAAGTTATGGATGCCCTGGGCGTGAAGCCACCTACATTTAAGGTTTGATCCTTTGCTAGGAAAGAGGTTGACACCATCTCACCTTGTTCCTGCTGAGTTGTTTAAAAGTTTTTCATGGCTTCAGGTCAGTCATCAGGTCCCCAACTGCTGTCTCTAGTCTTATTCTTCTGGCCAGTAAAGACTCAGAATGCAGTGCTGGACTCCAAGTTCTGGTCCCAGTTCTACCTACTTGCCGCCCTGGAGTAGGTATGGTGTATCCTCATCTGGCAATCTGGGCCCACATCATAGTGACCCGCCTAACCCCAGCTTAGCCTTGTCCAGCGCTATGTCCTGGACTTTAGGCACACTGGCACCGCGCCACCACCCCCCTCCCAGCACTCCCCCCGCCCCATGAGTGTGTCCTCAACTTTCTTGGCCTCCCACTAACACACAATATGGCTTCCTCCCAGTAATACATAATTGCTGCTTCTTCCTCAGGACACTCTCCTGGAAGTTTTAGAAACATCTACTACTTCCTTCTTATCTCTCCACCTGCTCCTCCATCTTTCTAGCAAATGCCATCCCTTCCACCAGTGGCTTCCCTCACTAAGATTCCCTCCTTTTCCCTACCTGCTTCCACCTTTTCCTCTCCCTAGGACAGCACAAAGCAACCTCCAACTATCTCAACAGTGTCACCTACCATAGTCCAGGTCCCTGTGATCAAACAGCTGCTTCAGGCCCTATGCTTAACTTGGCCTCAGGGAGCAATTTCTTTACTCTTTAAAAAAAATATATTTTTCTGGATTGACTGGACAATATTTTTTGTTATTAGAGTATGCCCCATAGCACAATTTGTGTGGTTTGTAGGACTATGCTTACTATAAGTAAAAGTGAAACAAAAACTTGTTGTCTACCTGCTCATTTGCACAGCTAATGCTACAGTGCACCAGTGGTTCTGTGGCCAACATCCCCAGTGTCACTTGAAGACAACCAGGTGACCATATTCACCACCCCTGCTGGCTCAGTCATGCTGCAGTTCTCTGGGGTTTTCCCAGGCATCCAGCTCCTTCATGTCCAGTGTCATCCCTTTAAATTTTCTGTCTCTCCAAAACCCCAATCACTGGCCACCTCCTCTCGTGCGGTTGCCTCAGCCTAAGCATCTCTTCACTTAGGAAGTTGGCCCAGGCTCAGCTCTCCCCCTGCCATAAGCTCTTGGAGCTCCAGGGGGTCATCTCCAACAGCTTCAAGTCATATAATGTCTGATTATTGTTCTGCTTTTAGCACAAGGGTCTAACACCAAGGGGCCAGGTTTGAACCCTAAAACTACATTTTGAATGGAGAGGCCATGGGTAAATTAGTGCTAGATGGACAAATACAACCATCAGTTTGACACCAGGAAAACCATCCATTTCACTTTGAGGTGATTAGCAGGGTTAGGTCGGGGAGGCAACGGTCAACACCAGTGGACCTCTCCAGAAGCTAACCTCTGCTCCTATGGCTGAATTCTGTAGAACATTATTGTACTCTTGCATCTAGGTTTCCCCCTGCAGCAGCTGCCCACTAACCCCAGTCCTGAGGTAGAAACTGCCTCTATGCACCCCTAACCATGCGCTAATGCGCATCTCCTATGCATATTAAGGAATTATCACATTACCCTGAGACTTTTTTGAGACAGGCTATTTGACACGTGAAGAAAATGAGGCTCAGCCAGGTTCTACAGCTGCCAATCTCTACACCATACTATGGGGCCAGGGCCTGGCCCGACACAGCTTTGTGATATGGCAATCATGCATACTTCCTTAGTAGCCCGTCAGCTGCTGGCCAAATCACTTTGGTCCTCATTGGCCATCTCCAAGGAGCAGAAAGCCACATGTAGCTTAGGTGTGTGTCCTGTCCCTAAAAGTTTAGACAATATCTTCATAAACTGGCTGTGACCCTAGGACATGTAATATAATACTCTCCATTTTATAGCACAGGAAACATTCCAGGGAAATTATGGGATGGTTTGGGGGCAGTGAAACCAACTAGCAGAGCCCTGCCCTTGCTACCGCCTTCCAACCACAGACCTGGGCTGGAGCTAAAAATCTATGGACTTCTGACAAGAGCCAGTCCTAATGCTTCTGTTTGACGAATGGGGTGATTCAAGTAATTTGACTATAAAAATGTGAAGTAACGAGTAAGGTGTTCACTGAAAGCGCACTGCATTTTACCAGACATTTTAAGATGCACAGCTTCAGTTTACAGTGATTAAAAAAGACAACAGCATCATTGTCCTGCAGCTCTGACCTGAGTCTTCTAAGCACTGAAATAAAGTACTCCTCGCTCTGAGGCCCACAGACAGGGTCCCCTTGCAACGAAATTTGGCAGCTTATACACAATGCATTTTGCCAAGGGTCCAAAGACGCCAGTGAAGGCACAGACTTCACTAGCGTGTATCTTATGATGTGCAAAGGCCTTTCACATGACCTACAGGACTGTCGCGACAACCCAGGGAAGCCGGTTCCCCCTAATCCTAAACAAGAGAGGCTATTCGGTTGCCCACGGTTGCAGGGCGGCGGGGGGGGGGGGGAGCAAGCTGAGTTCGAACCACGTTGGGAAAAGGCGAACGGAAACCAACAACAGTGAAGGGGCCGGGGCTACTACCTCTGGGAGAGCTGATCACCCCAGCCGCAAGATGCAGCCTCGTTGGATGGACGGCGGTGCTTCGGAGCGGAACAGCACTCAGGACGCTGGCGCCGCCGAGTGCAAGAGAGTTCAGCGCGCGCCGAGCCTTGGACCCGCCCCCTCCTATCCCCATTGGGTTTTCAGAGAGTCCATCAGAAGCTTCAGTCAAATCGGCAACGAGCCGGCGACAGAGGTAGGGAGGAGGCGCCCGGCGCCCGTCTCCGGCGAGCGTGCAGCAGCACCCCTCCACCCGGCCCGCGGTTGGCCTGGCAACGTGCTGCGCTCGCGGCTCCGCCCCCTGCCGGCGGCGGCGCGGCGTGGGGCGGGCAGACCCACGGGCGGGCGGCGGGCGGCTCGGGAGGGCGGGCGGAGGGAACCAGGCCGGCCTGAGTGTTTGCGCCGCCCGCGGTCCGGTCACGTCCCCGCGCGGGCGCTGCCGCCCGCGTCGTGTGAAACGAGGGCACCGCAATCCCGAGCTCGCCGCCCCGCCCCACCCGTAGCAGCTCGGCAGATGCACTGTGCCGCGGCCGCGAGGTAAGTGAGCGGACCCTTGGCTGAAGCGCGCGCGACGCAGACCTAGGGGTCGGGGGCGCGGCCGGGGCGTCCACCCCACCCCCACCCAGGGCCCCGCCCGGGCCTTTGTGCTCTGGATCCATCTGGGCTGGGGGCGCCATGGAAGGGATGCCCTGCCATAGTGGAGGGCAGCGAAGGCGGAGTTGCCTGCAGAGGTGGGCAGGGGGCGGCCACGGACAGGGCAGGTGCGTGAAGAGAGAGACGCACCGGGCTGAGGATCCCGCAGGAGGGGGCGGTGGACAGAGGGCACGGGATGCCGCGCGGGGCGGCCAGGCGCCCTTCCCGGACTAGCCGCTAGTGCGAAGCCCCAGCCCAGCGACCTGTGGGAGCGGCGCTGAGGCGAGGTCTTCCTCTGGGGGCTTGGGAAGGCGGCGACCCACGGTGGCCAGAGCGGCGGCGTGTGGCCTGGACCGAAACGGAAGAGAGGGCCCCCGAGGCCTGGGCCCCGGAACGGACCGCTCGCAGTTTTCGGTCATTGCTTTTGCAGCGAGTGGAGCAAGAGATGAGTATCGACCTGCTGCGATTGTAATATGTTCCGGGCTCAATGTTTTTTTCCTTAAAAGGCGGTGGGGGTGTTTGGAGGAGGGGTGTGAGGGCCTCGGGACTGGGGCTCGGTATCTTGCGGTTGATCCTAGGGGAGCTCTGCTTTTTTAGCGCGGTGTTGAGCCTGTCTGGGTGACGATGGCAGGAATCCGCTAGGCCGAGAATCGGGGCCCCTATTACAGAGGGAAGGGGATGGGAAGGCGGGGCTAAGCAAAACCGGGGTTCCCTGGAGTCTGAGTCTCAGGGTGGAGGGACCCGCCTGGTAGCTTCGGTTTGCCTGGCTTGGGGAGGTGGCTGAACCTTTGCCGACTCCTTTCTACCCAAATGATTTTCCTGCCTTGGGGATCCAATCCTGCTGCCCTCATCCCTGTCTGGAGGAAGCTCGTTGGCCAAATTCAATTAAGCAAATATTTACTGAGTGCTTGTTCCCCCAGGGCCTGGTGCTAGGGTGAGAGTGGACAAGGCCTGCCCTCCCAGAACTGATTCATCTCCCCATAGGGGAAACTCATCCATGCTCGCATAACCCCCAGTGATGGTGCAGGGATCAGGGGCCAGACTAAGAGAAGTGCCACAAGCTGGGGTCAGACCAGCCTGTGGGCAATGTGACATTTGAACTGGAATTTGAAGGACGTGGGCACAGTTGGAGTGGGTTACTATGGGCAGAGAAATGAGAATGGCTGGCTGCACAGATGAGCACTTGAACAGTTGGAGATGGTGGGAGAACTGAGCATGCTTAGGAAGCAATCAGAGGGGTGGGGTAGGCAGGTGAGGGTTCATGCGACTAAGGAGTGGCTTGTGAGCTGGAGCTGTCTTGATAGTGACAGCAGCCTGCTGGTCTGTAGAAGGGGAGCAGTTTCATGATTCCTTGAGCTGCAGTGGGCTTGGGGAAGACCAGAGAGGGCTCCTTACAGCCTAGGGATGTCCTTCTAGTCACCTTGTTCTTTGGGCAGGGCCAGGGCACAGTTACCAACCCACCCAGCCTCCTTAGGCAGGATGGAGCTTGCCTGCTTTGGGGAGGGTGCTTAGCTGCTGACTTTTGTGCCTTTGGACCGTGGACATTTGTGAAGAGTATCCATAGGGGCCAGTGGGAATTCGAGGGTGGGCCATGCTTGGATAAAGTAGTGAGCCTTCTTGTCTAGAACTGATGAGAGGCTGGCATTTGGTTTAAAACTCTTCCTGTATATTCCACAGATGCTGCTTTTCTGACGAAGTAAATAAGACATTGTTCCTCCCCCTTGGAAGGCCGATGTCACCTGTCCTACATGTGCTCCTGAGGATGTTTTTGCTTTTCCTCTGAAGGAGCTGCTTGTTGCTTACCTTGGTGGTATGCCCACTGGCCCTACACACACACACACACACACACACACACACACACACACACACGCATGCATGCACGCACATGCAAGTATACGCTTTCAGCTTCAGCTGAGGCCCTCCACATTGCAGTGAGAATAGGTCCTGCCTACCCTCATGGGGTATGTGATCAGTGCTGAGCAGGATGAAGCTGCTTTCTTATGTCCTCCTTCCCAGCCCATTCAGCTGCCTGCCCTGAGACTCTGGGATTGGGACGCAGGAAATAGAGTCCTCCTGTCTCCAGCTTCTCAGACCTTCTGTTTCCCAGGAAGAAAGATGCTTTGGCCTGGCTCTTGGGAACTTTTATGATGAGTCCAGGAACATCTGGGTAATTGGATGAACCTGGTTGCCTAGGACTCCTGTTTAGAGATGTCTAGAATGAAGGGCCTTCCTATAGGAGCAATGCCAAGTGTCAGCGTAGGCTGGCCTTGGATTTAAGAGTATGGCCTTAACCTGGCCACTTAGTGGTCTAATGTGTGAATTTGGATAACAGCATGTGCTGCTTCCTCCCCTGGAAGCAAGGGTAAGACATCCCAGTACTAACACACTAGCCTCAGAAAATCCAACGTACTGTGTGACAGAAGAGGCATGCTCCCTGCCACTGACCACAGCTGGCTCACAGGAACTATGGAGAGACAGATTAGCCTGCCGGCCCTCTGAAACCCCAGGAAGGAAACTTGGGATAACCTAGCCACAGGAGTGCCTGTGGGCCTTGTGCTTGATCAAAAAGTACTTTAAGGGAAGTGGCATCAGGACAGACACCAAGGACCAGCAGCAGGCAAGGGCTCCTAGCAGAGGTCTTCCACAGCTTACACAAACTAGGAAGGACTACAGAGCACTCTGACTCTATCCCTACCCAGTAGTGAGGCAAGAACTGCAGTGTAGGCTTTAGAAAACTTGGGGTCACACCCTGATCCCATCACTCCTTGGTCTCCCCTTAGTCTTTTTGTACTTATCCATAAACAGAGCCAAGAGTGCCCTACCTTGTCCCTGTACCTGCCCTCCCACTCCAATGAGGGAGCCCATGCCAGCAGGGGAGGTGCTTCTCAGGACTGGGCCAGCAGGGGCTGTCTGATGTTCATGGAGCACATAGGAGGAGACCCCAGCTCTCTGAAGCACTGAACCTTACACAGTGCCTTCATTCTTCAGTTAGCTAATATTTATCAGTACATGCCACGTGCCAGGCACTGTGCTGACAGTAGCACATAAGTCACTGAACACAGGCAGATGAATATGTGCTATGTGGAGCACTGAAACAGAGGGGGG
This sequence comes from Myocastor coypus, assembly GCA_004027025.1. Taxonomy (NCBI): domain Eukaryota; kingdom Metazoa; phylum Chordata; class Mammalia; order Rodentia; family Myocastoridae; genus Myocastor; species Myocastor coypus. Next base: position 43,031 of record PVJA010004208.1, on the reverse strand, counting down.
AGGGGTGCCTGTGTTGGGGGAAGCTTGGTGCATTGCCCTGGAGAAACACAGGCAAGAGTGATATGATGGCCAGAGGAAAGTACCCAGCAGAGGTAAGGCAAGTGCAAAGGCACTGAGTGAGTGTACCAGAGACCCTACTAGAAGGCCAGCTGGCGTGAGCCCAGTGCAGGGGTGAGGGGTGGTAGGGCTCCAACCAAACCATTGAGGTGAGAAAACCCCGGGAGGCTTAGAACAGAAGGGCTACTCGACCTAATGCAGGCTTTTAAAGGATTTCTGCCAAAGTGGGAGAATAGCCTGGGCCGGGGCAGTGATGGTGGAGGGTAAGACCAGCATCCCGGGTGAGGTAGTTGCTGACCCGGTGAGGTGTGAGCAGTGGAGGTGGTGAGAAGTGGCCAGGTGGGAGACTTATATTCAAGTGTAGCAGGTTAGGGTGGCTGATGGAGAAGATACAAGCGTCACACCAGATTTTTGTCTGAGCCATGTGTGGGGCAGAACAAGTACAAGCTGAGGGAAATGTGGCAAGACTCCTTCATGAGAGGCAGAGGATCAGAAATTTGGTCTGAAATCATCTTTTTGCTTGTAGTAGGCAGAGGGAAGAGAGAGGCTAGAGATAGCGACCTAGAGCCCCTGGCATCAAGGTGTGAGGGAAGGGGCCCGGCGGGATGGCTCAGTGGTCTAAAGCGCTTGCTTGGGAAGGCTTGGGCGGCTTCAGGGACCGCAGTTCAATCCCCGGCACCACATGCTGCACCAGCCCTGCCCTCGGGGCGGGCTGAGCCAGCCATGAAAATGAGTGAATAAACAAACAAAGGTTCTGAAACAAGAAAAAAATAAATTAAAAAAAAAAAAAAAAAGGTGTGAGGGAAGTCAGGAAGCAGCTGAGGTCACTTGGGGATGAAGGGTGGGTGGCTAGGCTGAAGAACGAGGTTGGCAAACACTGCCATGATGGCCCCTGAGGAGGCTGAAGGAGGTGGTATCCCAGGAGCATAGGATCATTGTGCCAAGCACTGGGGTGGGCAGGGAGTTCCTGGGAATTGAACAACATGAGCAAATTAGGCTGCATAATTTACAGGGCCTCTGCTAACAGATTACCTTAATAAGTAATTGGGTGTGATGGGCTTGCTTCCTAGCACTCTGGGAAGCTGAGGCAAGAGGACTGCAAGTTTAAGTCCAGCCTGGGGACCTTAGCAAGACTGTATCTCAAAATAAAAAATAAATAAAGGGCTGGGAAAGTAGGATGGTAGAAAGCTCTTGGTTCAATCCAGTACCACCAAGAGAGAGAGAGAGAGAGAAAGATCATTGAGCATTTCAAGGCAGTGACAGCAGAGCAAGCGTTAAGCTTGGCATAGAGCCCTGTTTCTTCACAGCAGATGCATACCCATAGCCCTGTTCATAGGGACAGTCAGGATGGTGCTGGAACCATGGTGGACAGAGACTGTGTCATGGTTAGGCCATGGCTTGCCACTGCCTTTGCTCCCTTCTTTTTCTCCTCCTCTCTCTGAGTGGCTACATGGGTTGTATTAATGCTCAGGGCTTTCTAGGGTTACTCAGCCTGTGAACCTCTGGCCTCCTGGCCCTAGGGACCCAAAGTCACACATGAACTGAAGAATTTCCTGCTGTGAGTTGTCGTTTCTTGCCTGTCTGTGGACCCCCAGTAGCCAGAAGCCCCTCAGGTAGCAGGCAGCCAGAGCCATATCTCAAAGCCTAGAATAAGCAGGCCCTGGGCAGGCATTCCCAGCAGCTTTATACAATGGCTTCCTTGAGTTCATCTCTTTTCCACAGAAGCCTGCTACATCACAGAGGTTTGAGTTATTTGCTTCTAAATTAAGGTATAACTCTCTTTTAGAGATGTCCCTAGAGAATCCATCAAAAAAGTGCTAAGAAGCAAGACTGTTAAAAGCCACAGTGCAGGGAGGGGCCTTACAAACAGTGTTAAGCCTGGTGTTCCTTGGAGCAGCCTGGGACCAGAAACACGCCCTGTCAGGCCTCTCGTAGCTGTGCCTGTGCTCTTGGGTTGTGGTTTCAGGAAGAGACCCCCACGCCATGAGTGGCCCTCCTTACCCCTGGAATGGAGATCTGCCTGGGCCAGGCTACTGGATGGGGAACCTCAGCAAGGCTTGCTCCTCAGAGTCACAGAGGCCGAGGTCCTTCCCCATGTTGATGTGGAGGAGGAGGAGACTGACGTGCGCATTTGCCCCCAGAGACCCAGTGCAGGCTCTTATAAGGAAGACACACAGGATCTGCCCTGGATTTTGCAGCCAGGTGCCTTCCAGGGACCTAGGCGCTAAACAGTGCTGTGGGGCTGTTTGTACCTCAGTTTTACACCTGAGAAGACAGAACTAGAGAGATGGGTCTACTTTCCGCAGTGCCTCCGTGGGTGCACCCAGCCACAACAGCTGACATGCCAGGCCCTAGAAAAAGCAATCTAAGAGCTTGAGGGTCCTTGACGGCATGGGGTTGCTCTGCTTCCTCCTGTGCAGCTTGGCTAGGAGCAGGCAATGTTGCTAATGGCAGTCCTCAGATGCTGGCCCCTGCCCTCAACAGGCTAGTGGGCTGCAGTGAGTGCTGGGCCTTTTCTTTTCTTTTCTTTTAATTTCTTTTCTTTTTTTTTTTTTTTTTTTTTCTTGTTTCAGAACTTTTGTTTGTTTGTTTATTTTTATTATGGCCTGCTCAGCCTGCCCTGAGGGCAGCGCTGGTGCAGCATGTGGTGCCCGGGATCGAACCGTGGCCTCTGCAACCGCCTAAGCTTTCCTAAGCGGGTACTGTAGACCACTGAGCCATCCTGCTGGGCCCATACACTGAGCCTTTTCTGTCCAACCCTTTCCTTTCTTGCTCCAACACCCCTGGAAGAAGCAGCCTGGGGTCTAAGCTCAAGCTCTGAGGCCATGTGCCCTGGAACTAATAATGCTTTTTGCGGTTTGAGCCTCAGTTTCCTTTTTTCTAAAATAAAGGTTGAAATACAAGGGCTGCAGAGCCCCATCTTTGCTGACAACTGCTGAGGACTGGGGGCTCACTGCCAGGTTGTGCCCACAGTGGATGAGAGGCGAGGTTGGCTCCTTAAAGGCCATCTTTGTACTTTCTCGGTTTCTGCCTAAAATTCCTCTCCTTCTGCTGCTTAGTCGTTTGCCTCCATGCATCAGTGTTGAAGGCTGGTCTTCACAGCTGCTCCTCCTTTGCACTCACAGTTCTCAGACAGGGCCACACACACATAGGGTCTCCAGATCCTTGCCAAGGCCTGGAGGGCCCTCTCCCAGAACAGTGGGCATCCCCACCCCAGCCGCTCCTGTGACCCTGCCTGCTGCTCTTGTTTGTTCCCCTTGGCATTTGCCACAGGCTAAACTTTCTATGTTATCTATCATCTTTGTTGTCTCTCTCCTGGGCTCAATTGGAAGCTCGGGGAGGCAGAAACTTTCTGTGTTCGCCCCTGAAAACCCAGGCCCCAGCGCTATCCTGCTTAGCAGACACCCCGGAAGTCACTGGGGAGGGGTAATGACTATTATTAAGCACCTCAGATCACCCCCATTGAACCCCTTTCTCATACAGGGCTGACATCCACCCTCACATTGGAAACCCATGCCTCCCCTCGACCTCATGCCCCCGAGAGGTGTCTTTGTGCCTGAAACCATTCCCCACGAACTATTCCTCAGGTGAGCATCACAAGCTGGACCCCATCGGGCCCAACTATGGTTCACTGTCAAGCCAGAGATGGGGCGACTGCCTGGCTTCTCACACCAAATGAGAGGCCGCAAGCTGTCACATCATCTGTTAGCGAGGTGGCATTCCCCAGTAGAGCCAAGGTCAGAAGCAGTGGGCGTGTTTAAGAGAATGAGACAAGATCCCGGTGAAAGTTTAAAAAAAAAAAAAAAAAAGGTACAGCAGCAGCTGAGTGGTCTTCGAGGTAACTCCTTCCGCCAGGATCAGGAAATGGCCTGTCAGTTGCGTCAGTGGGGCAGCTCAGTACAGGGGAAGGCCTGAGGCCTGAGGCCTGAGGCCTGAGTCCTGGGTCCAAGTTCTGGATTTGCCCTGTTGAATCCTTCTCACTCCCTGAGCCTTGGTTTCCTCCTCTTTATTTATTTTAAAAATTCTTTAGCAATGCTAAGGATTGAACCCAGGGCGTGACGCGTGATAGGCAAGCTCTTTGCTGCTGGGGCACACCTCCTAGCCCTCCTTACCTTCGCACTTGAGGCTCTAGGCTGAATCCAGGGTGTATGCAGATAGTTTCCATTTCTTAGTCCAAAGTTGGGGTGTCTACCCAAAGTAAACTGTGTTGGCAAGGTTACTAGGGCTATGGTGTAGTTTAGAGGAGCAGCAGTCCCCTCTAGTTCATTAGTGATGTCTGTGACAGGTCTCAGAGGTATCAGAGAGACATTCTTGGAAGTGACTCGCCAGTCCCACTATTGTGCTCTCCCTCTGGCTAGCCGCTCCAGTTTGCCCTCATTTCTTCCTCCCTGGAAGCACAGACCCTGATCTCTGAGGTAAGGACTCGCCTCTGTCCTCAGCATCTCCCCAGCTGGCACTCCGAGTCCCATGAGCAGCTCAGGTCCCAGTTTACTGAAAAGTCTCTTCCTCTCTCAGCTGTCGCCTCAGTCCCTGCAGTGGCCTCTAGGTCCAGCCCCCTGCCTGGCCCCTGGCAGCCTTCCTCTGTAAACTGAATGAATGAATAAGCACGTAAATGAGCGAGGCAGGGACTCATCTGCTTAGCAAGGCCAGGAGCCTTCTGGATCTGAACCCCATGCTGAGCTCTGTTCTGGCATGTAACCTCGAGAACCCTGATTATAACTATGAACGAGATGACCTTGGCACGATGGCCAGATGACCAAACTACTAAACTGTCACTTGGGGCCCTAGATGTTGCGGTAGTGTGGACAGCAGAAGAGGAGCGGGCAGAGTGACCAAGAGGGCCCAGGTGCATGAATTCTAGACTCTAGATCTTACAGGGGCCCGAGTGCTCCTGTCTGACCTTGCTTATGGAGTAGTCCACTGGCATCACCAGGAGTGAAGATGATACCTTCATTAAGGTTGGAGAACTGGGCTCCTACAGTGTTACTCTGGCTCCAGCAGGCCCTAGGTCCCCATGGAGGAGACATTAAATGGTGGCACTCCCTGTTCTCCTGCCACCTCTCCTGGGCTTTGGTGAGCAGGACAGGGTGGTGGGGAGAAGCTGAGCTAGCGAAGCACATGAGGGCCTTCTCCAGTGCCTCGCCCTCCCCTCCCCCTTCCCCACGCTACAGGACGCATCCCTCCTGGCCTTAGGTGCCCTAGCTGTTCTTAGCCTGAGACCTGCCCCACACCCCCTTCTGTGGACTGCTGTTCTGTGGCCCTGTGGACTGGCTCCCGGGCCCCTGGCTGGCTGGCTGGTCTGCCACTCGTCCCCGCATCGCATGGTAGTGAGTGTAGACGCAGTGGCCATTGCCCAAGCCGAACGTCCCTCTCGTGTGGCTGCCCTCTCACCCACCCCATTACCTCTGATACGCTGTGCAAACATATTTCTTGATAAAATGCTGGGAAGAAAAATAATTAGAGTGTTGCCTCCATTATCCAATTTCTGATTAATCAAACTCTCTTTGTCCTCAGCCAAAATCTATTCATTTCCCTTAAACACTGGGCTGGTGCCAAGCATCGATTTTCTCTATGATAACACCACTCTGGCACGCCCGTTCCCAGCCCTGCCCTACCCTGCCCTGCTCTGCCCTGTGGCTGAGATGAGCTGAAGCCCTGATGGCGCTGCTCAGTCTCTCCAGACTCCACCTACCTTTCACCTCCCTTCCACTTCCTCCAGGAGCCTGTTGGCCACACCAGTAGCCTTATTCCTGCCCTGACTTCTGGGATCCCTTGGCTGTGCTCCCCCTACCTTTTGGGTGACTTACAGAGCTGAAGGTGGGGCAGTAGCTCCAAACTCTGGACAGGCAAGGGAGAGTGGCCTTTCTGCTGGCATAAGAAAGGCTAGATTGGAAGGGTTAGGGCTTCTAAGGAGGCTAAGGGACCTACATAGTATATGTGTGGTGTAGGAACACAATCTCCACGTGAGCAACAGGAACCCAGCCCCCAAGAATCTATATCATAGGAAGACATCCTGACCCACTGGGTTTGAGAGTTCTGTAGCAAGGGAGCATCAGTCCGCTAGCCACACATCCGCTGTGTCTGTCCAGAGGAAAGCTGCCAAGAGCCTTTCAGAAAATTGCCCAGATATCCCCAGGTGTCCCCTCCCTGCACTGAACTGACTTATTGCTCAGTCACTACAAGGGACTGGGTTGATTTATCAGCACTTGCTTGGTATTAGGTTCATATAGGCATGAACATTATGTCAGGGTGCAAACAAGAGCAGCCCCTCCTCTGTGGTGCCTACATTGCTGCGAGCACAACATCGGGGAACAGCACCCCCCATGAGTGGGTTATACAGCAGTGCGTTAGAAAGGGACAGTGCTGTGGGCTAAGAGGATGTCAGTGCTGCTGTGGTGGTGGAGGCATTTGGATCAGGGTGGTGGTTTTCATCTGCACATAGGATGGGCAGGGAGCCCCTCCAAGAATTTCAGCTACCAGATGATGAGTGAAGTTAGCCACTTGGCTGTAGGAAAAGAACTTTGCAGACAACAGGAACAGCCCATGCAAAGGCCCTGAGGTGAAAAGGAGCCATGTGTACTAGAGAGTCCGCAGGCAGTCAGGAAGGGGCCCGTGTGTCAGAAGTCAGGGAAAGGGGACTTGGGAGAGGCAGTTGGAGAGACTTGCCTGGTTGCAGAGCTCCGGAGCTCTGGAAGAACCGTGATCCTAGATCTGAACTAAGCTCGTAACAGACGGAAGGCTTCAAGCGCAAGAGAAATGCACCCCACCTTGTTTTTATAAGGAGTCCCCTGGCTGCAGGTGGAGCACCAAGTATGGGGAGCTGGGAACAATAAAAAAGACCAGAGAGGTCACTGAGACAGTCCAGAAGAGAAGCCAAGCAGAACCGACTCACTGGCAAGGCTGTGTTCAGAGCCAGGACAGCTGAAGGCTCCTTGGGGTCAGCTGGGCCCAGCGCTGACTTGAAACCCCAACACTGTACTAGAAAGGCTCAGAACCACTTCCTGTGGGTGCACTGCTACCAGCAGCAGTGTTAGCTCCACTAGCTCATGGCTACACCCCTTGCTGGACATCTGCCTTGGCCCTTGGCACTCCCTTTTCTGAAAATACGTGGGAAATTCTGCCATCCCTCAAGACAGAACAGTGATGAGGTTCTTGTCCCTCCTGAGCTCCTCATGGGTCTGCCCACTGCTGTGCCACAGCTGGAGTGCACTGCGCCCAGCTCTTTCCCCAGCCCTGCACCCCTGCACCGCTCACTTCCCGGGTCTCTCCTGAACACTGAGCATAGACACAAGAATACCCTACTCAGCCTGCACTCCTCAAGGATCTGATCACAAGAAGATCAGGCAGGAGCAGCTGCAGGCTTCAGTGCTCCTGGAAGCGGCCTGTTACAAGCAGGACTGATGCTAGCTTCTGAAGCACCTGAAACAGCCTCCTAGTGCAGGAGTCCCAGACCACTGGCCTCTGGAGGACCCACCATGACAAAATGCACACTCTTGGCACTTCCTCAGATTGGAGAGGGGGGTGAACAGAATTGGAAGTTCTCTGAGAGCCTCTGATTGGCAGGCCAGTGGCCCATATGAACTGGGCCTGAGCATGTGGGGTGAGTTTAGGAGGCATAAGCCAGCCAGCCAGGGGGCAGAGCGAGAGGAAAATATGGAGCAGACAGATGGGAGTGCGGCTGACCTTCCAGGTAGCAGAAAGAGGAAAGGGGCTAGAGGGATGTAGGGGTTCCTGCAAAGGAGCCGCTCATCTGGCTTCATGGAGACCTCACTAGAGGGTGTTCAGCCATGGGGAGGGGGCTCTCATGGAGACCACCCAACTGAAGAACCTGATTGAAAGCAAATTCGTCTTCCCTTGGGAAGCCCAGGAGCCAGGAGATGGGGCACAGCTTCTGTGGGCCTTGGCTCTGGTTCCCATTCAAGGTCCTGCCTCTTGGTTGTCATTTCCCTCTTTCGCTCTATAGGTAGACCTTTTCCACTTTTTATTCATATGTACGTACTCCTTACCTAAAGAAGCATCTGGCCCAGTTTCCTACTGAGTCGGTACTCCTGGGTGATACTGTCACCTCCTATCTGGTCAGTGTTGGTGGCCCTGGGCCAGAAGACACCATGTGGCTGAGAACATCCAGAGCCAGGACAGCACAGCCTCCCTGGTGATTCCATGTCACCGTCCTTTAGCAGAGGGACGCCAATAGGCTATTCTGTAGAGCCATTAGTTGGTCGGGTCCTGTCTCAGAACAGGATGTGGGGCAGGGTTACACTGTCTACACTAACCCTGGCCTGTCCTACCATCCACTTGGACTTTGCTTTCAGCCTAAGCAGGGAGCCATAAGGTATAACACACCTGTCATCCCCAACTTCTAGGAGGCCAAAGCAGGAGTTTCAGCCTAGCCCGGGTAATTCAGCAAGTACCTGTGGTGCAGTTGGGCACTGGGGGTTTGGTCTGGGAATGTACCCTCGTGTGAAGACCCTGGGTTCAACCCCTAGTATTGGAAAAAAGGCAGGGAGCTTAGAGGAGGCAAAGAAAGGGGGGCTACTTTTAAGAGGAGAGCTGCTGCCAGTTTCTGGGTATCAGGCCTATTGGATAGGTTGTAGGGGACGGTGTGGAGAAGCTAGTTCAGTGGCCTGGGCCCTCGTGACTATAGAGTGACCGCAGAGAATCCACACACAAAGTCCTATGTCCCAAGCCCGAATCAATAATATCTAGCCTTTGACATACACACATGCTATCATTTTTCAAATGCTTGCAGAGACTTTTGTGATAAATGAAATGCAAGTCACAGGGCCCGGCAGGATGGCTCAGTGGTCTAAAGCGCCTGCTTAGGAAAGCTTAGGCGGCTCTAGGGACCGCGGTTCGATCCCCGGCACCACATGCTGTGCCAGCCCTGCCCTCAGAGCAGGCTGAGCCTGCCATAAACATAAATAAATAAACAAACAAAAGTTCTGAAAACAAGAAAAAAATAAAATAAAAAATAAAAGAAACGCAAGTCATTTATAAGCCCACATAATGCGTGGTGAGCAAAAACTCTTTCCTCTGTCACCAACGTTTGTTGGGCAAATGGGTGCTCTCCATTGTCACTGTAGAGCCATGCTGGCCTGCATCCACAGCAGGAAGAGCCCCCAGGACAGGGGGCAGCCCTCGGGTGCCCCCAAGCACTCCACCAACACCCCTTTGAGCCAGCTGTGTTTGTCCCAGACCTCTTTACGCTAGTTGTTCTTATTATATGATTACGTCATTGGCTATTACATAAACTGATGGAAGGTGAATACAAAGGGGGCTTCTATGGAAATGGGTGTGTATGTTTCGGAGAACTGTGCTGTACTTCAGTGTGGACAAGAACAGTCTAGGGTTTGGATTACAGTTACTTTGCACGTCACTGGTGTTGGTTGGAGAAAGTGAGCTGGATGTCGCACAAGGCGTACTGCGGTGTAAGGACAGGCAGGGTGGCAACTCCAGAATGGGAACCTATGTTGATGGACAGGGCTTGGCTTTCTCCAAACCTTGGCATATGAGTGCGAGTGTCCATGTGTTGGTGAAAGTAAAATATCTAAAGTAATTGTGTATCTTTTCTTTGGAGTCCCTGTTCAGTAGATTAACCAGTGACCCCAATGTTGATGGCAGCTTTTGGTCACTAATGAACATTAAAAGTACATCTAATGATATTGGGATCCGTAAAGTGGCTTTTTTTTTTTTTTTTTTTTTTGTGGGTTGTTTGCCCAGAAGGGGATCGTTCTCCATGGAAAGGTTGTAAACCATAGTCTGTGAACTGAGACAAGGCCTTGAAAGCTGAGGGCAAGAGGGGAATGCTCAGTGTCATATCTGGGCTCCCAGGACAGGCCAACTTGGAAGCTCCTTTCCTCAGGAGTATGGAGGCAAAGAATCCTTACAGCTCTCTGACCACCTGGTCTACGGGACGGGAGGATGGGAGGTTGTGTGGAGCAAAGGGCCATGGAACGCTGGTTTCCCCAGAGAGCCTTTGGCCTAGGGGTGCTGTATGTAGAGCCCACATTGTCCTCACTCCCTGCTTCCTGCTCCCAAAGGCTGCTGTTTATTTCAGTGAAGTGTGAAGTGGTCAGGTTAGTGCTTCCCCAGGACTGAAACTGGCTGGGATGGGCGTGGCAGGCAAGAACCTCTTCAAAGGAAGGCTGGGTGGTGGAAGAGGAAGGACAAACAGAAGCTTCAAAAAGAGGAATCTTGTCCTACATGGAAAAGGAACTAGAAACTGCAGAGAGTGGAGTCCTTAAGAGACTGGGCTACATCTCTGAGAGGGACAGGTACCCACTTGAAGCATATATGAGGGCAGCAGGAGCAGCAGAGGTTTGGCATAGACAGAGTTCAGATAGAGGGGGCCCTGGCATCCCAGCAGAGCTGAGTCCCACAGTCCCAGGGTGTGATGGCTCCAGGAACCACTCACGGGCCAGAAGAGGCCTCAGGTTGTGAGACCCATTGTGGACTCAGTGCAACCCCCTCAGTGCCAGGCTCCTGAGAGAGGTCAGGTTAGGTGACACTTCCAAAAGGGAGTGCTGAAGATGCTTCTGAGCTCCGTGCAAACATGTTTTGGTGTTGGTTCCGTCTCTCCATCCATCTGCTCTGAGAACCTTTCACAACACCTGTTTTGAGGGAAGTAGAATTGGCAGCTGGGCAAGGGAGCGCAGAAGAAGCCCACACCAGCCGTGGGGGGGTGGGGGGGCTCCAGGAGCACAGCACACACGCTGCAGTCTGAGAGAGCGCCTCGGCAGGAGTCAGCCGCCTCAGCAGGGGAGGGGCCAGTCAGTGGGCATTCCTCATTTCTTCCTTGGGTGTGGTTAAGCTCCTGCTGCCCTGCCAGCCACAGCTGCACTTGGTTCAAGGTCATGGGGGACTGAGTGCCAGGCCCAGTGGGCTCAGGGCCCCTAGGAGAGGAGGCTCCCCTCTGCCTTTTTAAAGAAGTTTTCATGCAGGTGGGGTAGGGATGGTGTAGCCAGGAGGTGGGAGCCTTGTGAAGGTCATAGGAAGGAAGGAGTGAGAAGGTACTGGCCATCTTTCTGCAGAGGCCAGTTTCTGGTTGGCCTGTCCTATCACTGGCCCAGTATCACTAGCATAAGGCAGGCAGGGGTTTTATCTCCTCAGGAAGACAAGGCTTTTTAGTCCCCAAATATGTGTTGTATCAGAAGCCTAGAACTATCAGACCCTCCCTAACAACAGTCACAACAGGAAAGTGAAGAGGTCCAGAGGGTGCTGAGCATGTGTGTGTGTGTGTGTGTGTGTGTGTCTTTTCATCTGTGTGTGCGTCCATGTGTACCCTCAGCCCTCACTGAGCACCTGTTCCTGGTTGGCCCTGGTCCATGCTGGGACTTGGCCTTGACAGCCAGGTAGCCCTGCCCTTCACCCTGAGGCCCAATGAGAAGCCAGACATCCAAGCCATTCAGTAACGTCATTTCAGATATGAGCTGGAAAGACGGAACACATGCCTCCGCCTCCCAGACAAGCATGGATGCAGGTGCCAGCCTGACTCACTGTCTCCAGCACTGTAGTTGAGTGAGTGCTCTGTGCTCCCAGTGTGTGTCCAAATGGCACCACACACTGTAACGCAGAGGAGCTGTACCACAGAAGTACTTCTTCTCGGTCCAGGAAAATTGCTGCTCTAGGACGCCAGGGCCTCCTGCTGTATCCTGGGTTCCTTGAACTTCCCGGCCCAGAGGTATTCGGCCCATCTATGTGAAGCACCTGCTGCAGCTGGAAGCCTCCTTCGGAGCCACTGAGCTTGCAGGGGGCAGCTGTTAGGCTTGGAGCCCCTGCTTTAGAGGGCCAGACATGGCTTCCTGGGACTTCCCCACCACCACCACCAGCGGCTGCCGTCTGCTCCATCTGTGGCATCTGCTCTGACAACTATCTGGGCCCTGCACGTCCTCACAGGTCCATTCTACATCTTTCTGTCCTCATCACCACAGCTCTGGTCCTTATGAGGACTGGCCTGGATGCTTTATTTGTTGTTGGTCTTCCCAACCATAATATGAGCTCACTGATGCCTGCACTTGCATTCCCCCTCACTGTGGCCCTGTCCCCAAACAAGTCATCCACCTGGGAGCACAGTTTTGAGGACCCAGTATTGATGAGGGTTAGCTGATGATCACTTGCCCTCACAAATCTAAGGATGAAGAGCTTCCACCTGGGCACACATGCTCTATCACTTGAGTGCTGGGGGAGGCAGGGAGGGCACCCTGCTGAACAGGCGAGTGGATCTGCGCCAGGGAGGGGATGACCCATTTCTTGGGGACAAGAGATGGCCTTGGGTCTGAGGACAAGGGGTACAGTGCTCACAACATGGCGGAGGAGCCCCAATGCCAGGGTGTCCTAGCAGAGCGGGTTGTTGTGCCCATGCTTCCTATACAGTCCATCTGTGTCCACAGGAGGCAGCCGGAACAGCCCGGCTCCTCAGAGCAGGGGGCTGGGCAGCCACCAGGCTGTATGAGGTGGCCTGAGGCCACAGCTTTGAGCGTTGCTAACCCCTCCTGTGAGAAGCGTAATCCTTTTTATTTCTTTTACAGTCCTTTTCCTTCAAGAAGAAAATCCCAGTTTGGTTCCTGCATGGCTCTCACACCCTCCGGCAGGCAATAATCCCCGTTGTTTAAGAAACAGCAAGTGGCCTCACCTGGCCTTGTACAGGAACCACTCCCTGGCTGGCAGCACAGGCAGTTGCTTTACACTATTATATATTTCAGATTACTCCTGTCTATGTTGAGGAACTGGCTTGCCATTTAAAATCAGGATGTGAAGCTTTTTTTTTTAACAACAGTTATTTAAGTAAAAAGAGGAGTCCATTTAAAGAAAAGCCTTGAGAGCCAGTAAGATAGCTTGGCAGACTAAGCTCCGGCTTAGGCAAGCACAAGCACTCCCCAGTACCTCATCCCCGGGCACGTTGAGCCAACACTGAGTCTGCACATGGTGGCACATGCCTGTAATCCCAGCACTGGGGAGGCTGAAAACAGAAGCATCACTAAGAATCCGAGCTGCATCGTGAGACCCTGTACCAAACATATGGTTGATAGATAGATAGATAGATAGATAGATAGATAGATAGATAGATAGATGCACTGAGTAAATAATAGCAAGTGATACCCAAGTATGCCCATGTTAAGCTGTGGTGTGGAGGTGGAGGAAGTGGGTGGTAGCTTAGCCCTGTAGATTCTTAGCTAAATGACTCTGAGGAGTTTGCCTCATCTCTTTAAACTTAGCTTTCTATATCTGTAAGGTTGTGGCCCCTTCTCAGGCCTCTTCATATGTGAGATGACACATGGGTGAGCACAGGCAGGAACACACAGACGGGGTGTGGAGGTGTAACTGCCCCCCCCCCCAGGCATGGCCAGTCACAGGCCTGTGGGCCCAGGGTCCCTGAGCATGCTGTAGACCTGGAAAGCACTGCTGGGTCATAGGCGGAATCCAAGGTCTCCTCCCCGGTCCTACCACACCTAGCTTCCTTGGGACAGACATTCCCTAGAGCCCAGCCCGCAGCAGTGCCTGCTCAAGAGCAAATGTACAGACAGCTTCACGCAGGGCCTACCAGAACCCTGGACTGTGACCAGACCATTATGGGGATGCGTGTGGGTCAACACTGTCATAACAAGCAGGCTAGAAAGGCAAAACCCACGGTCGCGAGCCTTGGCATTCGTGAGGCCCCCTTCTCCCTGGGGCAGAGTGTAAAGTGACAGGGAAAGAAAGTTAGAACTGGCAGAAGAGCTGAGAAACACAAAGGACTCCTGGGTCCTCAGAGTTCGCCAAGGAGCTGCCATGGTAAAGGACCTTGCAGGTCCGGGCCAGGCTCCGGCTACATTCTGGGGCAGGAGAGGGACATGTAGTATGTCGGCTGAAGGCAGAGACCACGGCACTAGTTAAACAGGCATAAAAGGGCAATGGAAAATGTTTCCTTATTAAGAGGGAAGGAAACTGATTATCAGTGGTAGCCACAGGCACAGGCTTTTCCGGACCTACAGTTCCTAAAATAGAGCCACCATGTGAGCTGACTTGGGTATGGCAGTTCCAGAAAGTGAAGGATCGGCCCACTCACGCTGTTATGGAGGCTCACACTAGGCTGTCCTGAGAGACCTAGGAAGTACCTTCCAACCACCACGTCAGACAACACAAGGCCGGCGTGGTGCAAACCACTCACGTGACTTGAGTGTAGGTTTTTGGAACGCCAGGTGCATTTCTCCTGATAATCTCTGCAAATCATGGGACATGGGTTAGCTGTAAGGCGCCCACCAACGTCTGCCCGCCATTCTGTGTAAGAAAGGACCTCTGGTCACGAACACCAGTGAGGTGAGTGACCTCCTTCACCCCTTCCAGATCACCAGAGTGGCCACTGAGTGCCAGGGTGGAGCTGGCAGGTGAGAGGGATGCTTTTGCCAGGGCAGAAGGTGTCAGAGCAGACTGGGGTGCGGAGAGATAGCCGGTGTCAAGTCATGGCCTCACCCAACTGAGCAGCTCAGCATTCGGATTCCACCAGGTGCTCTTAACACAGGCCTGGGGCAACTGGACACAGGCAGTCCCAAGACAACTCTCACGTGGCGGGTGAGTCGGTGACTTCTGCTCCCACCCACAGGCATAGAATTACAGACACTGCTGATCCCCACACTAGCGTGCAGCCCACTCTAGGCCAGGATCTTGACTAAAGGGTGCAGGACAGTAGGAATTTTCAAGGATTCAGAGGGTGTGATTATCTGGAGAGAACTGGAGACCCATTGGTTTGCCTGTATACTCTCCCTCTGCTCTGCTAGGCCGCAGCCTGGGCTACCTGCTACGTCTTGGAGTCCTACCCACTGTCCTAGCAGGGCTGGCCATCTAGTGGCCCTGCCCAAGGATCAAGCCAGACCAAGCTTTCCATCTGTTCACAGTCCCAGTGCCTGTCCCTCTCCTCAGCACTCCTAAAGTGCCTCCCTGAGGGAGGAACCTTGTGCAGAACCTTTTCCTGTCCTGGTTCGCTCTTTCTGGTGGTTCAGACTTTCTTGGGAGACTAGAAGGAAAGGCAGCAGGCAGTCAGGGGCCTGGATAGCCAGAGACCCGGTTCTTTGTCCGCAGGGAAGTGGGGTGTGGTAATGGGGTACCCTGCCTGTAAGCTGATAAGTCTTCACATTCGGCGTTCCCCTGGCTTAGCCTGGCTTGGGCAGTGACTCCTCAGTGACCTTGGCTCTGGGCTGCCTGACTCCACCACCCTGGAGAGCTCACCTGACTGACTGCTATTGGGAGGCCCTGAGAGAAGCTTTTTTTTTTTTTTTTTTTTGTCTTTTTGAGACAGGGTCTCGCTATGCAGTTCAGGCTGGCCTTGAGCTCACTTTTGTAGTCTAGGCTGGTCTCGAACTCGCACCAATCCTCCTGCCTCAGCCTCCCGAGTGCTGGGATTACAGGCGTGAGCCACCACGCCCGGCAAATGGGAATTTTGTCATGACTGTTATGCTTCACTACCATGTATGACTTTTTTTTTTTTTTTTTTTTTTTTTTTTTTTTT